>OZ024908.1:93827745-93898745 GCA_964017125.1 Flabesymbios commensalis
AGATTACGATGCGGATCCAATCCGGAGCCAATCCGGAGCCAATCCGGAGCCAATCCGGAGCCAATCCGGAGCCAATCCGGATCCAAACCGGAGCCAATCCGGAGCCAATCCGGATCCAATCCGGAGCCAATCCGGATCCAATCCGGAGCCAATCCGGAGCCAATCCGGATCCAAACCGGAGCGCACTGATTTATACATGCAAATTTCACCAGAGGAGTGTCTCGGATCAAGAACCAATACATTAACTTTAACTCTTTAAGTGCTTCATTAGTTGATCTAGTAATATAGATTATCTGATGATAGTTATCAACATGTTAACTCTTTAAGTGCTTCAGTACTACTTAACATTTTCCTTTCATTTGAAGTTGGCATTGCTCACGCAATTGCCAACTTCAAATGAAAGGAAAATACCTCCTCACTTAAAAATTAAACCTGCTAAATTTCACAATGGGGGCTTTACTCAAGATTTATACATGCATATCTGTTCAATTTCTGTCAAATTTTAGTTGTGGAAAAACAGTATGAATGCGCTTAAAAGCGTCGCCCGCACTCAAAGGGTTAAGGATTATAATCCGAATTCCGGATCCGGTTTAAAATCTTTAATTTCAGCGTTGGTTTGCAGTTTCTGACTCATACTGTCTATAGATAAACCTGGCATGGAAGGTGTGGCATAACTACATGCAATCAAGACACAACAATGGGGCTCGAACTCTACTTTAATATTTCAGAATCAAATACGTGAGCTGTACCCACTGGACCACAGCGACCGGGTCTTTGTGATAATTATTAACTAAAACATAAAACGCATGAATTACAGTTATCTGTACATATACATAAATATGTACATGCAACAGGGCCGTATCCAGAGCTTCTGACTATGGGGTTCACTAAATAGCAGGAGTGTGGTAAACCGTCATGTTATTATAGATGTATCACAATGTCCATATATTATATGATTGTGAACAAAAGGCGGGTTACAGGAACCAAATACCCCCCCCCCCCCCCCGGATATGGCCCTGTGCAAAAAGTATAGAAAACTGAATAATTACGATAATGTTATCTAAGAGGCACCACTAAAATGATTTTCGCGATTAATAACCCTTTAAACCCTCACGATGCATAAACGCATAATTTTGCATCTCTTACAAAATGACGTAATTTCCTACCTCTAGGGGTTTTAGAACGAATATTTTGATGGAACTGTCCCTCAATAATAACGATGTATTTTGTATGTATTCAAGTCATCTTCATCCACTACAAATCGAGAATTGCGACAGCAATTCGTTGCTTGTGGTGGATGAAGATCACAATGCTAAATGCAGGCTTGTAAGGTTAAATTGTTCAAAAAATATGTTCATATAGACCTATTTTCCATATAGACCTCACGATTAAACGAAATAAAATGAATTGGATCTTAGGCCACCATTGTGCACATATAGGCTAAACTGTACACATATAGGCTAAGCTGAGACAAAAGAACCTCCTGAGGATGGTGAGATGAATGAGATGACACTGTCCTCTAGACACAGGATCAAAATTTGAGCCCTGAGGGTCTGACGCCGAGCACGCTACCTCTCGGCCATTAAGGTTCCCCACAATATTGAATCTTTACGAGTGAGCCGGGAAGAAAAAAAATGTTGTTTTTTAAATGTTAATGCCAGAATGTGGTTCGAACCCGCGATCTCTGACTTTCCAAGCAGGCAGCACCAGCCCCCCCCCCCCGCCCTTTTCCTCGCGAGTAACAGAGTCAGAAGAAGCCCCACCTGGTGAATGAATACCATCTGTACAGCGTCGGCTCAACGTCTTCGACGTTGGACCAACATTGTACAAATGTTATACAAATGGTTTGTGTTTGCTGGGCTGACATATTTTTGTGTAAACAATGGAGATCAAAAGGTTTTTATCAATTTGAAATCATCATAAATGTCATCGTAAATATCAATATATTTTTTTTTAAGATGGTACAAGCCATCTTTGATTTATTTATTTAGAAATAAATAGTAAGTTACACCAAGGCTTTGTTTTCAAAAGTATCTGCAAACACGTCCTTGTCAACTAATCTAAAAAGCCCACGTGCTTGTTTTGTGCTTAAACGACGAGATTTTTTATGCAAATACCCTAATTTATAAATATAGTTCACATCTGAGTACAACATTGATTATTTGACCCTTTCATTGCGGGGATCGACTTTAGACGTCGATCCCCGCAATGAAAGGGTAAAATATTTATAATGGCCGTACACCCACAACCCAAGCAGTCATAAGCTAAGTTATATAATTTACTTTTTCACCGAATTACTTATATCTGTACAATTTGAATTACAATGTATGTCAATCTTGCAAATTTAATGCTAATTTCTCTTGTACATTTTCTGTTTTGAACGAAAATCGGAAAGGCTACAAGCGGCTATAGGCGTGACTAATCAGCACTTTAACCATTAAAGCGATGAAATATTGTTGCCCTGGTGACCAAAGTTTTTTTCCAATTTGAAATCAGCAAAATGTCTTAGTTAGCTCTTTCTGCTTCCATTCGATGTTGGGGGCCGCGGTAGCGACATACAACATCGAATGGGTACAAATTAAATTATTAAATAATATCACATAACACTTTAACTATCTGTTTCAGCTGATATGCTTTTTGTATAAATTTAACAGATATGGCCCGAATATATGTAAAAAGAAATGGACAAATTGCTTGACAATTTCTCCCGAATTTCCTAAATACATGTACGCAGATAGTAGTCAACCAACAGCGACCCCTGGTGAATATGCTAGAAACTTTACTAAGTTTAAAACGTTCGTATGTTGAAATTTTATTTTAAATAATCATATATATGCATGTATCATAAAATAACGGGATGTAAAAGAGTCATTTATGAAGACGCAGTTACAAGGGAAACATATTTCTCAATTCCGAAAATATCCGTGGACAATTCATTGGTCACCTTTATGGGTGTGAAGCCCCAGAAATATATAATTTTCAAATTGTATTTTTTTATTTTGATAAAGGTTAGCCACCCCTGGTAAATATGTGACAATAGTAATCAAGTTCAAAACGTCCCTATAGATTTCATATTTTATTGCAAATTAAATAATACACGCTGTACATTTTATATTTTAATGCAAATTAAATAATTCACGCTGTACATGACATCATACGTTGTAGAAAATAGGTATAAACAACCATAAACATTATGACTATAGTATGTGTAGCAATGTTTGCAGCTACAAGGACAACTTACTGATTTCTCATTTCCGAGCATATCAGTTGAAATTTCACTAATCACCTTTATCGATATGATACAGAATTATTATTTTACATTGTATTTGTTTTATTTTGACAAAGGGTTGAGATTCAATCAGCTCTTCAAAAACACCCCTAGAACCCAGATGGTCTACACCAGCTTAACCCTTTACCCACCGGTCCCGATTATAATCGATTTTTTTACCAGCACATTAAGTATCATTTTTTTGAAAATGATAAGGATAAAACGTGATTAAATTAAAATTAAAAAGATTTCGTTGATCTCCGTTTTGTCAAATCTGAATAATTTCAATCACTTATAACTGTGGATCGCGTCAGCGAGACACAACTTGAAATCAGCAAAATTTCAAATCGAATGATTTGGGGGGCAAAGAGTTAAGTGGCATAATAGCTATGGCTGCAGTATTAACCCCTTAACTGCTAAATTATCTCATTCATATTTACAAATACTGTAGATCTAGTAATATTTGCGGGGTTTTATTTTTAGCGAATTCCCCGAGGATAAAAAAATCACGAATTGAAGAAGCTCGCGAATTTTTTTATTATTATAATAGCGCTACATGTCATCGAGATCGATAATTCGCGAATTCTAGACTTTGCAAAAGGTCTAAAAATCACAAATTCGTGAAAATCTAAACTCGCGGAAATTACCAAATCTACAGTAGGCCCCGCGTATTTGTTTATTTTAAGACCAAACATTTGCAAATATTGAATTTTAAACTGTGATTGAACTGGCTAAAAAAAATTGAACTATGTTTTAACTCGCTAATACAAATTAAACTGTGATTTAACTTGCTAATAAAATATATTTAAACGATTAGTGATTAGCGGTAAAAGTCAGAAGCATATATATGAGATTCTAACATTGTTTGCGGCAGTCTTTTCACTAAGGGGCCACCATTCAATTACCAGTGAGGGGGGGGGGGGGGGGTGCAATAGTTTTGAAAGTAATATTTGAAGACAAAATAAATCATTGTCTGAAGGACACGTTGTAAAAAAATACTTAATGGCCCTTAACAAAATTTTGAGCATCGCCTCGCTCAGCATCATTAAATGAAAAATAAATTTGTGAAGCCTTGTTTCGGCTCCTTAAACTCCAGGTCAAACCTAGTTTGGGATACAACCTTGTAGACAGGAAAAAATTCTAAGAAAGTGACATAAATATTTTGCATGAGGCAGAGTGTGAAGAAATAAAGTTATGCAGACAAAAAGTTGTGTTAACTAATTTGTCCAATTCGAAAACTCCAGACCCACCCCCTCCCCAAGTAATTGAATGGTGGCCCCCTAATTGGCGTATTTGTTTCGATAGAGTATATCTGTCTAATGTTCACCCTTGTCCTACTAAGCCCGTATATATACACGTTAACCTTTAACCGCCGGTGCCGCATGTATTCAGGTTTTCTTTTTTATTAGCACATTAAGTACCACATTTTAAATATGGTTAAGATAAAATGTGACATCAACAAGCAAGATTTTAAAAGAGTTGACCGCCATTTTGTCAAATCTGGATAATTTTCACTCACTTGAAGTTGTGGATCGCGTCAGCGAGACACAACTACAAGTGGGTGATAATTCAAATTGAATATATTGGCGGTTAAAGGGTTGACCCTTGTGCTGCCAGGACCGTATAGTATCAAACCAAACTGAATTTGCGTCAGCAAGTACCGCATTAAACGAAATGAAACAATTCAACAGAGCATGGCAAGCAATTGCTAAATACACATATATATATATTGATTTCGATTTATCGACAAGCGGCTAGAAAAAAGTGTTTTGCAACAGCGTGATCAAAACACCAGCTTGAAGCGTCTAGTAAAAATATGTTATTTATGGTTCCAAGGTTCAATATGAAAGTGGTTTAATTTTACTCAGCTCGAAACTAGGAAACGATTGCGACGTTTCGACTTGCCCTCGGAATCATTTTCAGATCATTCCGCGATCTGTGCCGAATCACCCCCACATGATCATACCGTGATCAAGATCTGCTGAAAGTAGGTCGAGACGTCACAATCGTTTCCCATCTGGTTGCAAACTGAGTAAAATCAACCACTTTCATTCAAGCGTCTACATCATCAGGATTTTATTTAATTATTCATTCGCCGTACACAATACATATGAATATATTTGAGCTCATCAAACAATTAGTACAAAATGGCAGGTTAACTGAGAACAGACAATATGTCTCTACAAGCTCAGAAACCATCATCATAAAAATATATTAAATTATATAATAAAAAATAATAAATAATAATACAATTTTAACGTGGAGCACCACGATTACACAAACAGTAATGCCACCTACATGTCCCTGATGATATAATATATCTATCAAAGTCATTAACACGCTTGTCGTAATGCCTTAAAAGTTTATGTTTACAATAATAAAGCAAATCAGCATCACTTAATTGTCATGGGAGGTCATTCCACAGTGGAAATTGTTTGTTGAAGAAACTTATTTTTAAAGTAGTTCAATATCCTTTCACGTACTTACTGTAAGCAAAACATATTATATATTTACTTTACAATAACATTGACAGAATTAAACAGAAACAATACATACAAATCACGTTGGACAAATTAACAGGCTCAGATTTAAAGCTTAATCAGCACTTCATGCTTTATAGCGTCATAGCCTGGTCAGTAGCATAACGGCGCAAATACCTAAATTATTAAACAGAAATATAATCTAATGCGAAAATGCAAACGCCTCGCTCCCAGCAAACACGACACATCTACCCAATGTTTGACCAATGTTGGGCCGACGTCGTAGACGGTGGGACAACATTGGTCAAACATTGGGTAGATGTGTCGTGGTTGCTGTGATGTGTGTTGTGCACCGACTTTTACATATATATCTCTATTTCACTACAATTACTCTTGAAGAATGTGTATTCATCAAGCTTTTATTATAAAAATGAGCTATCTTGCATGTTTTCTTATTACATGTTTAGTAAATATAGTACCACAAATATAGTAACACAACGTTTATTTTTGTGTACATCAAAGCAGATTTAAAGGTGATCTATCACTCCTTATATGGTATGAATAATTATGTCTATATATGGGGTGATTGGCTATCATGTGACCCTCTCAGAGGGTCACATGATAGCCAATCACCCCATATAAGGAAACACTTGTGCACCATCTTGTGGCAACTTTGATTTATTTGTCACAAAATTATTCATACTATATAAGGGGTGATAGATCACCTTTAATACATCTAAATGTACCAAACATGCTAAATCGATACGAATGTTAACATATAAAAAAATAATGTAATTATACTATATGACTTCCTGGTAAACAAATAATAGTGCATAACTTTTGTATATATCTCACATGTCTTGTAACACGATTAAGAGAATAACCTTGATTTGATTTGTAATATGCAGCTTTAAACTATGAATAATCACAAGCCGTTCTAACGTGTTTTCTCTTTCCCGATTAAATCATACATATATAAACTACTCCTATTACTAATAAAACTTTAACCGCCAAATAATTTATTTTAAATCTTGTTGATTGTTATGTCGTTTTATATTCAACATGTGTAAAAGTTCGTTTTTAATGTGTAATAGAAAACGAAAAAAGAAAATCATCCGGTCTGGCGGTTAACGGTTAATAGGGTAATAGGCTTGTAGTTATATGACTCAATGTCTTAAATGCAATATTGCATCACTCCTTGTCATGTTGTAATCATTTATAACTAGCGTTGCAATCACAGGAATACAGAATTCATCTTCCACCCTATAATAATTTAACCTAATGATTTATAGTTATCAGAGTCTGTAGACTCATTGCCAGCAGTATTAACCACAGTGAGTGCCATGTCACCACACCTACAAATAATACAGAATAAAATTTAGACACAATCAGGCTAAAATCATCAAAAAATCAGTATTTTTATTTTGGCTTCTTAATATGATCAAGCGATGTGAACATGTCCATAGACAAGAATTGCGGAAGTTTTTTTGAATTGTGAATTGCTGTGGCAACGTAGCAAGTGTGCCGAAAGCCCTATTTATCAGTTATTCACGTATTTCCTATTTTGGTGTCCGAAAATAAATGTCGTTCTTATTTCTCGCCTGACTGGTAAATGCGCAACACAACATTTTAAAAACCTACGCAAATCTAGTCTATGGACATGTTCATATCTTATGGCCATTTCAAGAAGCAAAAATAAAATATAAATATTGTGCCGCTTCAAACATTTTCTGTCTCATAATCATAGACTTACTGTGCCTCACAAATGGTATTGTGAGTAGAGGACAACATATAAATTCGATGGCGTTATCATTTCACAGGCTTTAGGTTTTCACAAACCCTCATGATGCCTAAAATCACACTACATGTCGCTATGCAGTGGACGAAAATGACAATGTTAATATTCAGGACTAAAAGGGTTGAATGTGTTAAAAATAGTTGACTCTTTCAGGCCTGAATTTACCATTGTCATATTTCAGGCCTGAATTTACCATTGTCATCTTCATCCACTACAAGCCGCGAATTGCTGCCGCAATTCTCGACTTGTAGTGGATGAAGATAATTTAATATGGTTTAAAAATTAAAGAAAATTGCCATGTATTAGTCAACCAGTTTCATGGAAATTTTCGTTCTAAACCCCTTGGTTGTAGGAAAATTAAGTCTGTTTTCGGGGGATTAAAATGTTGCTTTAATGCATCGTGAGGGCTTAAAGGACTAAGAGGGTTAAGATGTATACTAGTATATATCTAGTATATATCTAATAAACATATGCGAATTTTTGATATATCGCATATTAAATATTACATTGATTTCAAGGTTGATGTCATATTTAAGAATAAAAATATTGAGAATTATGTTTAGAAAAGCCTGAATATGTAACTACACGATAGTTTCATTAAACACTTTATTCGTTTTATTTATATTCCCACCCCACTTGTAGTTGTACCGCGATACTTATTGAATGAAAATTATATACATTTGTTCAATTGGCGACAAGCATTTTTAAACCTTGGCGATCTGAGACATATTTCTCGTTTCAAAAAATGAGCTGGCTAGTGAGCTTATGTGGACGCGGATAGCTCAGTTGCCTCCAGTACATTATCAAAGGGTTTTTTCAATTTGAAATCATGATTTGAAACCTTAGTTATCTCTTTCCGCTTTATTTGATAACTTATGTTATGGTATATATGAATATTGCTCTACGTCGCTTTCTGCACAATCATGGCAATATTGCGACAGAATGAAGCCCGAAGCCGGGACTATGTCCTACTCTTATTTAGAATGACACTGATTTTGTTACCCATGGCAATGATCTGATCGACTAATAAAATCAATTTAAAACGACTATAGTCGCGCTCAGCCTTAAACCTTACAGTTCGGGGATCGACTTTAGACACAAAATCTGACGTCTACAGGATTTCGAGTCTAAAGTCGATCCCCGCACTGCAGGGATAAAATATTTATAATGGCCGTAGACCCATATAGTCCAGGAGCAGGGACACACAAGAAAAAATTCGTTCAACCGGCGGACTATCTTGAATCTGAATTGACAGAATGGTAGAATGGACCTTCGGCAACAACCCCAGGTAGTATGTACAAACAAATTGTGGTATCAATTTTTTTGTACAGCCCATTTTTTAACATAGGGGTGTTTTTCGATATGTTTGTCAAAGAGGAGGTCAAGCTCGAAAAATAGCCATATCTTTGCAATTAAGGGACCAATTCTTACACCTTTGGTATGACTACACTCAGTATTAACTTATCTAACTTTTGGGTATATCTGGCCTTAGATAAAATTGTGTATTGTGAGAATATAACAACTTACATCAAGTCACATCACAATCGTAAATACGCTATGAATTTTTTTCCTAAATCTCTTCAAGAAATGAAACAGAAATTATACTAAGCGTACTGGCTAAAAATGCATTATATGACCAAAGTAAACAATGCTTCGGGAAAAAAGTAAGATCAAATTTGATTCCATAGGTGTTACTTTAATGGGACTGAGCTCACTTCATGCTGCGTACGGTCCTGGTGATTATTGACGTAATCACTGAGACCACCCTAACCTGCTTAGATTGAGGGGGTAGAGTCACGTAAACGTCTGTCGCTGCTGTTCTAGTTTATCAATGTACACATGGAAATTCAATTCCCGTTACAATGATATATTGCATGGTGCAGTGGAGTAAATAGTCATACGTTGAAACATTTTTTTTATTACACAAGAATAGACGTAAGCGACAAAACAAAATAGTCAGCATGGTCAATGAAAGAGTCTAAATAAAACATAATTATTTGACATATCGATATTTGGCCTATGTTGTCTGAACCAAATATATGTATGCTTAAAAAAGAGTGTCATTTATAATTATAAATATCACATATATTTTTTTAATGGAAGAATATTGCAGCCTTTTATGAAAATGTGTGTGTATAGGCAAGGCTGAAATCTGAAATATTGATCGGTATTTTAGTGTACATTTTTTAAAATTCACTTGTTTTTACATAATTTGGGTGTGCTAAATTCGAGTCTGTCGAATAATATTCTATATATGGTGAACTTCACCTTCAAATTAGCAAAACATAAAATGGTCGCCAAAAAGTTAAGAAAACCCAGTTTTTTCTATGGTTTATCGCACATGAAAGCACAATTTATGGTTTCTGGAAGATTTTTATTCAAGAAATTTATATCGAGTGTCTTTTTAAAGAAATGACCTTTATTTGACCTTCAAATTCAATACGTCCGCCGTTTTTAAATATTTACTGTTACTATCATTATACCGATAAACATGCTGAAAATCACTCTCAAATAAACGAAAAACAAAATGGCTATCAAAAATATAAATTCAGCCTTTTTTCGGGGGTTTGTCGCACGAAAATGCTTAATTTACGCTTTTTGCATATCTTGGGGACCGAAACACTCATGTCTGATGTTTATTTATCATCGTCTGACCTAGATTGTATAGTAAAATCCAAGTTGGTCGTCATTTTGCATATTTACCATTAAAATCATGACGTCATTCTAAATACGGAGCACATCAATGCATGTTAGAATATAATGTCATTAAACTTAGTTTTGAATGCCTTGTAAGTTTATTTGTCGTATTAACAAGTCTATTTTTTAAATTTTCATTAAATAATGTTGTTTTATTATATTATAGTTTAGATGCATAAAAACGCTATAATTTTGTGCTGGTGGTAATCATTTTGAATTTGAAGGTCAAAGAAAGGTCATTTTACACGAACAACCTGAGACATACATTTCTAAACTCCAAATCATGCAGAAACCAAAAATTGTGCATTTATTTTTCGGAAAAAAAGTAGAAGATATGAGGTTTTGGCGGCTATTTTTTGTTTTGCTAATTTTAAGGTGGAGGACACTTAATGTAGAACATTATCAGACTGATTCGAATTCAGCACACCCAAATTATGTAAAAACAAGTGGTTAACAAATTATATACTTATTTTGTCGAGCAAAGTTCAATGTATCACATTTCAGCCCAGTTTGAATACAGACAATTTCATAACAGGCTGCTATATTCTTACATTAAAAAATATATCAACATTTAAAAATCTAAATACCACTGGGGGTTAAATAAATATATACATGGCTTCAGAAAACATCGGCCACATGAAGATATGGGCAATAATTATGTTTTATTTAGTAGCTTTCATTGACCATGTTGAGTATTTTGTGTTCTTACTGATTTCTATTCTTGTGTAATACAAAATTATGTTTCAACGTTTGTGGAGAGATGACTATTTACTCCACTGCAACATGCAATATATCATTGTAACGGGAATTGAATTTCCATGTGTACATTAATAAACTAGAACAGCAGCGACAGACGTTTACGTGACTCTACCCCCTCAATCTAAGCAGGTCAGGGTGGTCTCAGTGATTACGTCAATAATCACCAGGACCGTACGCAGCATGAAGTGAGCTCAGTCCGATCAAAATTACACCTATGGAATCAAATTTGATCTTACTTTTTTCCCAAAGCATTGTTGATTTTGGTCATATAAAGCATTTTTAGCCAGTACGCTTAGTATAATTTCTGTTTCATTTCTTGAAGAGATTTAGGAAAAATATCCATAGCGTATTTACTATTGTGATGTGACTAGATGTAAGTTGTTATATTCTCCCAATACACAATCTTATCTAAGGCCAGATATACCCAAAAGTTAGATAAGTTAATACTGAGTGTAGTGATACCAAAGGTGTAAGAATTGGTCCATTAATTGCAAAGATATGGCTATTTTCCGAACTTGACCTTCACTTTGATGAACATATCGAAAAACACCCCCTATGTTAAAAAATGGGCTGTACAAAAAAACTGATACCACAATTTGTTTGTACATACTACATGTACCTGGGGTTGTTGCCGAAGGTCCATTCTACCATTCTGTCAATTCAGATTGTAGATACTACGCCGGTTGAACGAACTCATTAAATAGAGCCCCTACAAAAACTAGCTCCTGGACTAATAACATAGATATTCAAATGAATCGGAGAGAGCTAACTAAGACATTTATGATGATTTCAAATTGAAAAAAACCCTTTAGTCTCCATGTTTTGTATACAAATATTTTCACCGTTCTAAGGGTCAAGGGTTACTATACATAGTAATCAGCATACCTGATCCTAATGCAGACGGTCTGCTGGGAGGCTGGGCAGGTGGTATTGTGGGGCGTGTGGTGGTTGTCACTGCCTGCTGTGTTGTCTCTTCCTCAGACGGATCACTCTGATCTACATCACGTGTTGGAGAAGTACTAAACACTACTGATGATGGTGATGGTGGTGATGATGGTGGTGATGGTGTATATGTCGACTTATCTATTGAAGAAGTCCCAGCATTCACTTCAACTGATGAGCTTCTTACTACCCTATCTGTTACAGTAGATGCTGTGATACCTTCATCCTCTGAGGGCTTTGTCGGTAAGGTCATGTTGTCTGGTATTTCAGTGGGTAAGGTCATATTGTGGGTCGGCTTGGTAGGTAAAGTCATGTTATCTGTTGGCATGGTGGGTAAGGTCATGTTCTGGGCCATTTTGGTGGGCATGGTAATGTTGTTGGGTAGTTGGTTGGGTGAAGTCATGTTGTCTTTTTGGGGTAATTTGGTTGGCATGGTGATGTTGATGGGTAATTTGGTAGGTAAAGCCTCACTCTGCGTTATATTTGTGGGCGGGGCTACGCCTTTCGGTGGTCTTGTAGGCAACGTCACGTTATTAGGCAGTTTGGTCGGTAAAGTCATATTGATGGGTATGTTAGGTGGTAAGGTCATATTGGTGTCAGGTGGTAAGGTCATGTTGGTGTTAGGTGGTAAGGTCATATTGGTGTCAGGTGGTAAGGTCATATTGCTGTGAGGTGGTAAGGTCATATTGGTGTCAGGTGGCAAGGACATATTGGTGAGTAGATTAGGTGGTAAAGTTATATTGGTGACAGGTGGTAAGGTCATATTGGTGTCAGGTGGCAAGGTCATGTTGGTGCTAGGTGGCAAGGTCATATTGGTGTCAGGTGGTAAGGTCATGTTGGTGTCAGGTGGTAAGGTCACATTGGTGTCAGGTGGTAAGGTCATATTGCTGTGAGGTGGTAAGGTCATATTGGTGTCAGGTGGCAAGGACATATTGGTGAGTAGATTAGGTGGTAAGGTTATATTGGTGACAGGTGGTAAGGTCATATTGGTGTCAGGTGGTAAGGTCATGTTGGTGTTAGGTGGTAAGGTCATATTGGTGTCAGGTGGCAAGGTCATGTTGGTGTTAGGTGGCAAGGTCATATTGGTGTCAGGTGGTGAGGTCATATTGGTGTCAGGTGGTAAGGTCATATTGGTGTGAGGTGGCAAGGTCATATTGGTGTCAGGCGGTAAGGTCATATTGGTGTCAGGTGGCAAGGACATATTGGTGAGTAGATTAGGTGGTAAGGTCATATTGGTGACAGGTGGTAAGGTCATATTGGTGTCAGGTGGTAAGGTCATGTTGGTGTTAGGTGATAAGGTCATATTGGTGTCAGGTGGAAAGGTCATGTTGGTGTTAGGTGGTAAGGTCATATTGGTGTCAGGTGGTAAGGTCATGTTGGTGTTAGGTGGCAAGGTCATATTGGTGTCAGGTGGTAAGGTCATATTGGTGTTAGGTGGTAAGGTCATATTGGTGTCAGGTGGTAAGGTTATATTGGTCTTAGGTGGTAAGGTCATATTGGTGTCAGGTGGTAAGGTCATATTGGTGTCAGGTGGCAAGGTCATATTGGTGTCAGGTGGTAAGGTCATATTGGTGTCAGGTGGTACGGTCATATTGGTGTCAGGTGGTAAGGTCATATTTGTGTCAGGTGGTAAAGTCAAATTGGTGTCAGGTGATAAGGTCATATTGGTGTCAGGTCGTAAGGCCACAATGGTGTCAGGTGGTAAGGTCGTGTTGGTGTCAGGTGGTAAAGTCATATTGGTGTCAGGTGGTAAGGTCATATTGGTTTCAAGTCGTAAGGTCACAATGGAGTCAGGTGGTAAGGTCATGTTGGTGTCAGGTGGTAAAGTCATATTGGTGTCAGGTGGTAAGGTCATATTGGTGTTAGGTGGTAAGGTCATATTGCTGTCAGATGGTAAAGTTATATTGGTGTGAGGTGGTAAGGTCATATTGGTGTCAGGTGGTAAGGTTATATTGGTGTCAGGTGGTAAGGTCATATTGGTGGATAGGTTAGCACCTGGTAGTTTGGTGGGTAAGGTCACAGCACCGGGTAGTTTGGTGTGTAAGGTTGATACAGTCATATTATCTGCTATATTTGATGGTGAAGTCACATTGCTGGCTACCTCAGTAGCTATCATCCCTGTGGTTTCGTCTTCATTCATGGAATATCTGGATGTTGTTGTGGTATCCCTTTGAGCTGATCTCGTTGCTGTAACATCAATGCTACTCTGCACTACCTCAGTAGCTGTGGTTACGGCTTCATTCATGGCATCTCTCTGTGTTGTGGTATTCAGCGGAGCTTGTGTTGGTATTGCAGTGTTTCCAGCAGGTCCTTTATCAATCCCATGATGTCCACTCGCCTGATCTTCTATGTCATCTTCATCTGCTCCACCTCCACTGCCACTAACACTACCTTCAGCATCAACATCCAAACCATCTTCTGAATCTATCGCTCCTCCTCCTGAACAAAAATGTGATCATACAGAAAGGGGACCAAGTCTAGTAGTCTACCCCGACCAATCAAAGAGTGGCTAAGTCCGTCACATGACGTGATCAGCCAATCAACGCCGTCATTCAGTTGCCATTTAACTTAGGGGGTAGAAACCATACTTTGACCCAGAAAGCTACTACGCGACATTCATACAATAAGCTATCACGTCATCTAAATGTCAATTTTGACCCTTAACCCCTACAGTGCGGGGATCTACTTTAGTCGACAGAATCTGACGTATGTAGACGTCAGATTCTGACGTCTAAAGTTGATCACCGCACTGTAAGAGTTAAAAAAAGATTATAATGGCCGTAGACCTGTAACATAAGTATTCAAATGAATCAGAAAGAGCTAAATTTATGATGATTTCAAATTGAAAAAAACCCTTTGATTTCCATGGGTTATACAAAAATAACACAGCGCTTTAAGGGTTAAACCTCTGAAATATTTTTACCAAGTGATCAATTTTTTTCAACTTGAAATCATCATAAATGTCTTAGTCAGCTGTTTCTGCTTCATTATAAACAGACGTCAGATTCCAACGACTAAAGTCGATCCCCGCGCTGTAACGGTTAATGATTACATTTAAAATCAAAAGTAACTAGCCAGTCAGTCAGTCAATCAGAGACTGCAATTCCCAAATTAAGGATCGTTCATCCGGATCGCAATACGGATCATCCCCAAAATTTAATGGATATGCTATAGACACTGCTTATGCTCGTTCCCACTTTGTATAATTACGTCTTTTGTGCACCAAACCTCTAAAACGTATAGTCGTGTTTCATTGGTACATAAAGTGGGCAGTAAAAATTCACTGCAGATGATCAATTATGACGTCATAGATTCAACCTATTTCATTTATTCACAAAAGAGGTAGATCTAGTAAAAAGTACACAACAGTTGTGAGACTATGACGTCATCAACTAGTCTTCCACACAGGTACCTCAAGTGTACTTTACCACCAATCCATGTGATCTGGATTATAATCCGGATCATCCCTAAAATTTAGTTGCGTGTTTCTTGATCCAAAACACACCTCTGATGGCAGTTTCATGTAAATCTGTTTTTTACATTCCAAGTTATCCGATGGACAGACTGACAGAACAGCCAACAACAATAAAAACATTACCTTCCTGGTGGAGCTAATAAATGGACAGTGTTTGCATGTCAGACACACAGCGCGTGTTCAATGAATAAGGTGTTCACATTAACCCTCACACATTATTCATTGAACATAGTGACGTATTTCCCCATATGAATAAGGCGTTCGCCTAAAGGCTCACACCTTATTTTTTGAATGAGTGTTGTAGTGTCCCATATCGCACTCAAATGAACATCAATTGCATATCGTACAACACTCGGTCAATAAACAAGGTGTTCGCCTAAAGGCGCACACCTTATTCATTGAGCGAGTGCTGTAATTTACCATATCGCACTTAACCCATTCAGCGCGGGGACCGTCTTTACACGTCAGAATCTGACGTCTGTAGACGTCAGATTCTCACGTACAAAGACGGTGCCCGCACTGAAAAAATTAAAATATTTAAATTAAATTATTTCTACTGGCCGTAAACCCATAATATAGGTATCCAAATGAAGCGGAAAGAGCTAGCTAAGACATTTACGATGATTTCGAATTGAAAAAACCCTTTGGTCTCCATGGTTTATACAAACATATATCAGCGTGCGTTGTAAGGGTTAAACGTCCACCGTTTGCATGTCATATCTACAGCACTTGTTCAATGAAAAAGGCGTTCGCCTGAAGGCGCACGCCTTATTCATCGAACTAGTGACGTATTTCCCCAGACCCACTAGTCCCAGAGCTAGGGGGGTTTTATTTGTGTTGAAAGGTCCATACGATCCAAGAGTTCCACCTATAGTGAAATTTTCTCAGGAATCCAAATCTGCGCGTCTTACAAAAATCATCCTGTCCAAAAGTACCGTAAAAACCCTTTAAACACTAGTACCGTCAAAATCGCAAACCGCAAATTGAAATATTGCGTATGAAGTGATTGTTTGCTAAAATTATGGTAATTTTCTATTTAATTTTTTTTTAAATTATTTATTATTCTCACATATGACACAGGCTTTCACATGGATGTAGAATATTTTGTGTCTGATCAATGACAAATACACAATATAGCTTTAAGTTGGTATTTTAACACGTAATTTTACTCATTTTTCATACTTTTTCACTAAATAGACAAAATACTTTTCTCTCAGCCGATTTGTGTATAGTACAAATGTTTAGTTTTGATTCATACATGTTCTAGAACTATTGTTTACTTAAAATTAACCCATTTGGAATAAAAATAATGAGTTATGTGAACATATTACTCGTTTTTTTCGTTAGACGTAAAATTAGCTCGCTTTTCTTCAGGCTCGGGAAAATTGACCATATCTCACATTTTTGCCCACTGAGTAGTCAAATTTTAAGCTATATTAATATATTTTATATCAATAGAAAGCTACTGGCACAGGCCGTCACATGGATGTAAAATATTTTGTATCTGATCATTGATAAATGCACAAGAAAGCTTTAAGGTGGTATTTTAACCCTTAATTTGACCTTTTTTCACACTTTTTCAGTAAATAGTCAAAATACTTTTTTCTCAACTAATTTTTGTGTATAATAAATATTTAGTTTTGATTCAAACATGTTCTAGAACTATTGTTGACTTAAAATAAACCCATTTGGAAGAAAAATAGTGAGTTATGTAAACATATTACATGCTTTTTTGTTTACACGTAAAATTTGCGCGCTTTTCTATGGGCTCGGGAATATTGTATGTATCTCACAGTTTTGCCCAATGAGTAGTCAAATGTTGAGCTATATCAATATATTTGATATCAATAGAAAGCTACTGGCACAGGCCACGGATGTAAAATATGTTGTGTCTAATCTTTGACGAATGCACAAGAGAGCTTGAAGTTGGTAATTTAACACTTAATTTTACCGATTTTTCATACTTTTTCGGTACATAGTCAAAATACTTTTCTCTCAACTGGTTTTTGTGTATAATAAATATTTAGTTTTGATACAAACATGTTCTAGAATTATTGTTGACTTAAAATAAACTCATTTGGAATAAAACATGATGAGCTATTTGAACATATTACACACTTTTTTGGGTTGGATGTAAAATTTTGGCACTTTTCTTCGAACCCCCCCTCCCCCCCGGGGAAATTGACAGTGTTTCACATTTTTGCCCAATGAGTACTGGTTACCCAAATTTAAAAAAATGTACAAACATCTTTAATATCAGGTAAAAGTAACTATCAAGGGCTTTAACGTGGATACATAATATTTTATTTATGTTAAATACGAAATGTACAACAATTAGGCGCTAACTTTGTATTTTATCCCTCCATTTGACCAATTTCCAACGTTTTCTTGGTCAATGTTAACTTTATATGGTATAAATGTTTGTTATTACTTTTACATTCTCTGGAGCCTTTTTTCAAAAGTTATCTTGATGACTGAAGAAGTGATCACAGCCATTTTTAAAGTTATCTCAGCCACTACAAAAGTTATTTTAGCCATTGAAGAAGTGATTATAGCAACTTTAAACGTTATCTCAGCCACTACAAAAGTGATCTTGGCCACTGCAGAAGTGATAACAACCATCTTAAAAGTTACCTCAACCACTACAAAAGCTATCTTGGCCACTGAAGAAGTAAATACAGCGACTTTAACAGTTTTTTCATCCACTACAAATGTGATCTTGGCCACTGATGAAGTGATCACAGCAAATTAAAAAGTTACCTCGCCAATGCAAAAGTTATTTTGGCGAGTGAAGATGTGATCACAGCCACGTTAGAAGTTATCTCAGCCACTACAAAGGTGATCTTGGCCACTTACAAACAGGTGTCGGCCAATTTAAAGGTTATCTAAGCCACTACAAAGTGATCTGGGCCACTGAAGAAGTGATAACAGCCACTTTTAAAAATATCTAAACGACTACAAAAGTGATCTTGGCCACTGAAGAAGTGGTTACAATAACTTTGAAAGTTATCTCTGCCACTATAAAAAAGATTTTGGCCACTGACGAAGTGCTCATAACGACTTTAAAAGTGATCTCAGCCACTACAAAAGTTATCTTGGACACTTAAGAAGTGATCTCAGTCACAGCAGAAGTTATCTCAGCGACTACAAAAGTGATCTTGACCACTAACAATCTTATGTCAGCCCGTAAAAGTGATCTTGGCCACACAAAAATGGTCTTAGTCTCTGAAGAAGTGATCACAGCGACTCTAAAAGTTATCACAGCCACTACAAAAGTGATCTTGGCCACTGAAGAAGTAATCATAGCCACTTTAAACGTTATCTCAGCCACTACAAAAGTGATCTTGGCTACTGAAGAAGTGATCACAGCCACTTTAAAGGTTATCTCAGCCATTGCAAAGGTGATCTTGGTCAGTAACAAACTGTTGTCAGCCACTGACAAAATTATCTAAGCCACTACAAAGTGATGTTGGCCACTGAAGAAATGATCACAGCCACTTAAAAAGTTATCTTAACCACTACAAAGTTGCTGTGATCGCTTCTTTAGTGGACAAGATCAGTTTGTTTGTGACCAAGATCAGCTTTATGGCGGATGGGATGATTTTTAAAATGGCTGTGATGGCTTCTTAAGTGGTCAAGATCAATTTGTAGTGACCTAGATCATTTTTATAGGGACTGACATAAGATTATTAGTGGCCAATATCACTTTTGTATCGGCTGAGATGACTTTTAAAGTGAATGTGATCACTTCTACGGTGGACAAGATCAGTTTTTTGTGACCAAGATCACTTTTACTGGCTGACATAAGATTGTTAGTGGTAAAGATCACTTTTGTAGTGGCTGAGATAACTTTTAAAGTCACTGAGATCACTTCTTCAGTGGCCATGATCACTGTTGTAGTGGCTGAGATCACTTTTAAAGTGGCTGTGAGCACTTCGTCAGTGGCCAAGATCATTTTTATAGTGGCGGAGATAACTTTCAAAGTTATTGTAACCACTTCTTCACAGGTCAAGATCACTTTTGTAGTCGCTTAGATATTTTTTAAAGTGGCTGTGAACACTTCTTCAGTGGCCCAAATGACTTTGTAGTGGCTTAGATAACCTGTAAATTGGCTGACACCAGTTTTTTAGTGGCCAAGATCACCTTTGTAGTGGCTGAGATAACTTCTAAAGTGGCTGTGATCACTTCTTCACGCGCCAAGATAACTGTTGCATTGCCGAGATAACTTTTTAATTTGCTGTGATCATTTCATCAGTGACCAAGATCACTTTTGTAGGGGCTGAGATAACTTTTAAAGTCGCTGTGTTCACTTCTTCAGTGGCCAAGATAATTTTTTTAGTGGTTGAGGTAACTTTTAAAGTGGTTGTAATAACTTCTTCATTGGCCAAGATCACTTTTGTAGTGACTGAGATAACTTTTTAAGTTGCTGTGATCATTTCATCAGTGACCAAGATCACTTTTGTAGGGGCTGAGATAACTTTTAAAGTCGCTGTGTTCACTGCTTCAGTGGCCAAGATAACTTTTGTAGTGGTCGAGGTAACTTTTAAAGTGGTTGTAATCACTTCTTCAGTGGCCAAGATCACATTTGTAGTGGCTGAGATGACGTTTAAATTTGTGATGATCACTTCTCCAGTGGCTAAGATAAGTTTTGTAGTGGCTGAGATAACTTTAAAAATGGCTGTGATCACTTCTTCAGTCGTCAAGATAACTTTTGAAAGAATGGC
Source organism: Flabesymbios commensalis (assembly GCA_964017125.1). Lineage (NCBI taxonomy): Eukaryota > Metazoa > Annelida > Polychaeta > Terebellida > Flabelligeridae > Flabesymbios > Flabesymbios commensalis. The sequence goes on from OZ024908.1 coordinate 93,847,889, forward strand.
TCCAGAGAATGTAAAAGTAATAATAAACATTTATACCATATAAAGTTAACATGAGCGAGAAGGCTTGCTGGTATTTACTAAGAAAACGCTGGAAATTGTTCAAATGGAGGGATAAAATAAAAAGTTAGCGCTTAATTGTTGTACATTTCGTATTTAACATAAATAAAATATTATGTATCCACGTTAAAGCACTTGGTAGTTACTTTTAACTGATATCAAAGATAGAACATTTTTTTTATTTTGGGTACCGGGTACTCATTGGACAAAAATGTGAAAGACTGTCAATTTCCCCAGGCTGGAAGAAAAGTGCTCAAATTTTACATCCAACCCAAAAAGTGTGTAATATGTTCGAATAGCTCATTATTTTTTATATTCCAAATGGGTTTATTTTAAGCCAACAATAATTCTAGAGCATGTTTGAATCAAAACTAAATATTTACTATACACAAAAATCAGTTGAGAGAAAAGTTTATTGACTATGTACTGGAAAAGTATGAAAAATAGGTAAAATTAATTGGTTAAAGTACCAACTTCAAGCTCTCTTGTGCATTTGTCAAAGATTAGACACAACATATTATACATCCGTGGCCTGTGCCAGTAGCTTTCTATTGATATCAAATATATTGATATAGCTCAAATTTTGACTACTCTTTTGGCAAAACTGTGAGATACATACAATTTTCCTGAGCTCGAAGAAAAGCGCGCAAATTTTACGTCTAACCAAAAAAGTATATAATATGTTCACATAACTCACTATTTTTATTCCAAATGGGTTTATTTCAAGTCAACAATAGTTCTAGAACATGTTTGAATCAAAACTAAATATTTATTACACACAAAAGCTGAGAAAAAAGTATTTTGACTATTTACTGAAAAAGTATGAAAAAAGGTCAAATTAAGGGTTGAAATACCAACTTAAAGCTTTCTTGTGCATTTGTCAATAATCAGACAGAACATATTTTACATCCATGTGAAGGCATGTGCCAATAGCTTTCTATTGATATTAAACATATTGATATAGCTCAAAATTTGACTACTCAGTGGGCAAAAATGTGAGATATGATCAATTTTCCCGAGCCTGAAGAAAAGCGAGCTAATTTTCCGTCTAACGAAAAAAGCGAGTAATATGTTCACATAACTCATGATTTTTATTCCAAATGGGTTAATTTTAAGTCAACAATAGTTCTAGAACATGTTTGAATCAAAACTAAACATTTAAACTATACAAAAATCGGCTGAAAGAAAAGTATTTTGTCTATTTAGTGAAAAAGTATGAAAAATGAGTAAAAAAAAATACCAACTTAAAGCTATATTGTGTATTTGTCATTGATCAGACACAAAATATTTTACATCCATGTGAAAGCCTGTGTCATATGTGAGAATAATAAATAATTAAAAAATTATTTAAATAGAAAATTACCACAATTTTAGCAAACAAGCACTTCATACGCAATATTTCAAATTGCGGTTTGCGATTTTGACAGTACTAGTGTTTAAAGGGTTTTTACTTTACTTTTGGACAGGATGATTTTTGTAAGACGCGCAGATTCGGATTCCTGAGAAAATTTCACTATAGGTGGAACTCTTAGATCGTATGGACCTTTCAACACAAAGAAAACCCCCCTAGCTCTGGGACTACACCGTTTGTATGTCATATCTACCTTGTCCACTTGACTTTTCTCCACTGGTCTCTTCTTCTTCAAACCCTGATCCACTCAAATCACCTACACTTCCCTCGTCGTCATAATCCAAGTCATCCACGCGATATGGAACTCCTAAATATAAAAAAAGGGCTAATTTTAATTTAAAGTACATATACAAGTATATTATAGCATACGTAGCGATCCTTTAATATGTTCATGCCTGTGTCATAGACATATTTGAAGTTGAAGGTTTTCTGTAAAACACTAATTACTTTTAAACTCCTGATATTTTCTACAGCAAATTTTATCTCTTTTTCGGCTGAATTGTTATTTTTTTAACTAATTAACTGGAATTGCTAACGTAATTTTCAGCTTCAAATAACGACAAATATTTATATTTATGAGAAATAAACATCTCTTGTATTGAATTATTGGACTAACCGAGCGTCTACCACAAACTATTTTGTCCAATTCAGTGAAATTTCATTCAATGTAAAACATTTTTTAAAAACCTATATAAACGGGGTGCCAGCAGCCTAAACAACAAAAAATTGTACTAAATTGATTGAATGATACATGCTCAATTATGAAAATATATTACTTTTAGAAATGCTTATTTTTCAGAACATGTAACAAACAATCCAGCAGGACAAGCGTCAATAGGGTTATTCGAAATGATACTAGAGGAAAGGAACATGACATAGGTATGTCGTGGTAAGCAGACCACCTGGCCATTGTTCGATCCGCTTCATTTATTGAACAAGCACAGGATTTGACCTAGAGGTTGGCCATTCTAATAAAGGTAATACATTTTCCCTAATTAGGGACCACAAATACACTCCGAGAGACGTGATGATTGTTCCGTAGGCCGCATTTAGTGTGTGCCCTAGAGGAGGAAGCAAATGTGAGCGACAGGTTATCTAGTTCAAAACTCAAGGGCAAACACCCTGGTAGCCAGCGAGCGATCTTTTTGACCATAACACATGTTTGGCAGGTCAATTTCCTCGAAATAAGGCGAGTGGATTGAGCCACACATATTTGAATACTCCGAGCAGTGATCTTTTTATTTATGGAAGAGTTTTAGACAAGCTACAGCAGTCATACACTCCACCAATTTATTGGGGTGACTGCCAACAGGTGACTGTCAACAGGCAATGGGAGATGAGAAGTGAAGTGGGCAAGATTAACCTGTCTCATATTTTAGGTCTATGTAACAAATTAAAAGATGTTTGATCACACACAGTGTGTGCAAGATAGATGTAATTAGATATATAGTAAAATCTGTCAAAGCGCTTTGATCTTTAAACTATTTTTTTGTAGCAAGAACAGGTTAAAAACTATTTATATTTTCTTATTAAACTGAAGGTTTCAATAGTAACAATGTTTGATTCTAAAATGAGTTTTCTAATTGGTCTGAATTATTAAGATGCCGTTTTTTAAATCATTCTATATTCAAGATTTATAAAAGTACTTTAAAATATACATATATTTTAGGCTATATATTTCAACTCTAAGTAAAGATAGCGAACTTACTAATTAATATGCGTTTTTTTGTTGGATGAAGACCATTTTTTTATTATATATTTTAATCCCTTTCATTACCAAATCATATTTAGACACAACAATTAGATTGTAACTGAATTGTGGGTGAATATAGTTTACGTCGCATTCTGCACATTCCTGGCAATATCGCGACTGAAGGAAGCCTCATGTCCTACTTTTATCGAATAACTTCAAGGGCTCTTTATAGAGCACATCACCAGTAACTGAACTATAACTAAAAATTACCAGGAAATATAATACATTGCTCTAAATTTATTTTATATTTTTTAGACCGACAATTATATTATATATATTCATTCAATTCTTCTGTGGAATTTAAGTGTTCAGGGTCTATTTTTTTGTAATACTTGCCCTCGAGTATGAGATAGTGTTGACACATATATCTATTATAAAAGTTATTTTTTTAAATAGCCGCAGTTGGGGTCTGTAATTTTTTTTTTAATGTATTAAAATATTTAAACATTTTTTTGTTGCTATCACTGCCCTTGAAAATGTAGGCTTATATTAAGATACAATTTTTTTTTCGCTTAGAAATGAATAATTAGCCGAGATATTGACACTTAAATTTATTCGGCCAGTAAATTCATAAAAATGTTATTTTGTTGGATTACAATTTCTAAAAATACATTTTTATCAGCGCCCCTGAAAATGTATATTAAGATACAAATATTCCGACTACGTGGATTAGAAGCTGTGATCTAGATTTGGTCGGCCAGCTTGTACAATGACCACCACTTTTTTTTGTTGGATTATTGTGTTTAAAAATACTTTTTTTAGTATCAACTAGTAGCCTACCCCTAAAAAATGTATATTTAGATAAAAATATTTCGATCTTAGGTAGATTAGAAGCTGAGATATTGATACGTACTCAGATTTGGTCGGCCATTTTATAAAATGGCCACCACTAGAGTCAGTAAAATGTTTGTTATTCCGTTGGATTAATGTGTTTAAAAATACTTTATTCTTTATCAGTACCCCTGAAAATGTATATTTAGATAAAAGTATTTCGATTTTAGGTGGATTAGAAGCTGAGATATTGACACGCGACGTATGTGGACTTTCTCGGCTATTTTTAAAATGGCCACCACAGGAGTCAGTATTTTTTTGTAGTTTAAAAATGGTTTGTTTTGTCACAAGCGGCCTTCAAAATATGCATGTGGACATGGATATTCAAAATATTTGTGGATTAGAAGTTGACATAAAAATTAAAGACACTTATCATATATTTGGTCAGCCATTTTGTAAAATGGCTGCCACTAAGGTCATTAAAATGTTCTGTGTTGGATTAATGTGTTTAAAAAATACTCTATTCATTATCAGTATTCCTGAAAATGTATATTTAGATTAAAATATTTAGATTCCAAGTGGATTAGGCGCTGGGATATTGACACTTATATATATTTTGGCGGCCATTTTGTAAAATGGCCGCCAGCGAGATCAAAGGTCATTTTTTTAATGGCCCTATAGCTAAAAACATTCTTAAGGATGTTCTCTTACAGCATGTAAAATGTCATGCTTTTATCAATAAATGAACAATTCATTCATATATAACCACCAGGCAGCCTAACTACTTTAAGTTGCTAGAAATTACTCATATTTGTTTAATTTGACTATAAATATTTCCAGATCTCGATGTCTAGATCCACATTTCATTTCTAATAATAGCGATTTGGTCGACTAATAAACAAAACAGATTAAAAACTACAAAACATCTCTTTGGATATGAAAGGGTGTATCTGCCACTTGGCGAAGTGACAAATACTAGTACATCCTATCATATCCAGTAGGGAAGCGAATAGGCTCGATCAGCAGGATAATGGTCAAAGCTGCATAACTGCTTTGTTTATTTTGATAGAAAAAAACTAAAATGTACAAAACAATCAGTCAAATATTTTTCAAGGCCTTCTAAATGCACGAAAACTGCGTAAATGTAGCGGAATTAGTTCACCATGCGATACACTATCAAGTAACATGAAGTAGTAAATCGGTGGGTTAAATTATGGGCCAGTATAATATTACACTTGCCAACATCAAACCGCCTTAATGGCAAACACGAGACGTTGAAACGTATTGGTCTAATGCTGGGCCAGTGGCGCAGACGATGGGTCAACATTAGACTGTCATTGGACCAATGCCTGTGTTAGCTGGGATACCAAGCCCACACTAATCACCAGTGGATGTCCTAAGATTGGGTCAGGTCCTACATCAGAAATCAGTTACCATTGTTACAGTAAAGTCAGATTTTTTAAATATTATTTCATTTTGCTGCATTTCTCGATTTTTATCACTGTATGTGATGACTTATGAAATAAAATAAAATCTGATATCGTCTAGAAGCATTTTGAATATATTTTGGAAAATCCCTAGAGATATCGAATAAAAAACTACAAATGTTTTTCAAGTAAATCATGAAAATTAAAAGAGGCCCTAATTCCTGACTACAATTTCCCACCGTCAGGGGAGAGCATCTCAGTGCTGACCCACACTTATAAGCATCATACAAAGAGCACAGTCCTATTTTTCAAGTGAGTGACACTTGCACCGGCTGACCCACACTTATAAGCATCATACAAAGAGCACAGTCCTATTTTTCAAGTGAGTGACACTTGCACCGGCTTCGAAATTAAACATGATATTATATGCTTGTCTAACCCAAATCACACAAAGTGAGAACTAGAATAATGCATAAATGACATGACAAAATAATCTCTATACTGTGAAATGTATATATCATCACTTCAAAAATAAGAATAAGTTTGAACGTGTTCCATTCTTTATTGATTATGATCGTTATCGTACTTTTAATGTCCTGATTATACAGACAGTGTGTCTTACTCCGCTGTAATTAGGTTTGTTTTGGTGGGGCAGCATTGTTAACAAATTATCAAACTTAAAGGAACTCCTTGGGATGAGAATTGTCAATTTTGTCAATTTTAATTTATTTGAAGCTATATAACCAAACTACCTATCTTAAATAAAATACAAAAACCTAAAAAAAACAATGTTAAAGCACCGAAAAAAACTAGCTTTATTTCCAAGACGTATATTGTCATGTAAACAGATTGTCTACATCATATAGCACATCCACAGATACTGACCATATCAGCCAGCATGATCATAGTAACCTCAGGCCTACATCAATAGCCGTCACCCTTAATGGGTGTGGGAACGCGATGACCTGGGGGGGGGGGTTTGCCTGCTCAACACTGGGCCAACGGCTACAACATGGGGCCCAATGCTGTAGGAACATTCGAACGACATTTAGCAAGTGTTTAGGTATACAACAAATGTTTGTTTGGGTTTTCAGCGGATTCATAGAAATGTTGATAAAAAATGTGTTTTTTTAATCTAAAAACCCTGGAAAAAATAAAATCATGATCTGTGGGATACACTACTTCATTACAAAATTAAAAACTAAAATTGATGTCATCCCAAGGAACTGCTTTAAACCTCTAATAACTCAGCAACCGGATGAGTGAAATAAAACATTAAAACACCATTCTGCATTAATTAATATTTTGAATAAAATAAGGAAAACAGTTATGTCGCTTTAGCTTGCTGTCTCACCTTGTAATTGTGTTGATTTTTTTCTCTCGTCTTGTATCCATTGATTGTACATTTCGTTATCTATCCCTACTTTGTCCACCCCCTCCATGTTGTCTATTCCCACCTTCTCCACCATATCCTTATGTCTCCCTGCACCCCTCTCCACATCAAACAGCTCGTACAGATCATCATAGACAAACTCACTGGACATGGGTTTAGCAGTAACTGTAACATACACATAGAATATAATATAATATAATGACTTCTATAGCGCCAGTATCTCTCAACAATATTGAGACTCAATGGCGCTGTGGACTAAAATCAGTATTCAGTGGGTGGGTCTAGTCGGAAAAGGAATTCATCATGTGACGGTCAGTGTATATATTATAACATGAAAATCTGTTATAAAATGAATATATATATGATTAATTGAATATCTATTATAAAAAGAATAACTATTATTAAATAAATAAATATTTTTCGCCATTTGAAGCTGGACATTGTGTTAGCAATTCCAGCTTCAAATGTCGAACAACAGAATAACAATTCAGGAGTGGGTTGAGAATCTATATGTATCATCATAGTACTAGACATGAATTGTGACTTTTCAAGTAACAATAATATTTAGGCTTGGTTTTATGAGTTTTTGTGGTGGCCATTTTGATTTTTGTTTGGTTATTTTTATTCTGACAGATTGATTGGGATTTCGCGTTTGAGTTTTTTGGCAGCCATTCTGAACTGTAATTTTAGAATTCGGACTTCAAGCTGCAAATTTCAGAAGTCCCCACTGATGTTTTTCACTTTTAAATAGATATATATATTTGTTTGTCAAATGGAATCGCATTCAGAGTGCCCAGTACACACATTTACTTGTATCTCTGTTGACTTAAGGTTGTATCACTATCCGCGACGCTAGCCCAACATCAAAACAACATTGATTCAACGTTTTGTGTTTGAATAGAATTGCAACTGTTATTTTAATTGTAGCATTTAAAATGTTTCAACTGTACATACCAAATACACAATATTGGTTCGATACTGGGCTACTGTCTGCGACGCTGGCCCGGAATTGAACCATTGGATAAATGTATTTTTATTATGAAATCTATAGACTAAAGGGTGGAGTCGGTGTTGACATAGGGGCACACTGTTCACCCTCCTGGCAATGAATGGAGAATCACTCGCCACGCACATCATTGTGCAAACATTGGTACCTAGTATCCCAGCAATAGTGTAGGCTCATATGTCACAAATAACACTTTCGTGCAAATTGTCTGTTAAAATTGATTTTTCACTTGATTCTGACTCAAAATATCAAAAAGATCAAGAAAAAAAGGGATTGCATTTTTTCATAGGTCGCGAAAAGGTCTAAAATGGCAAAATCCAAGATGGCCGCCAAAGTATATAAAAATAAACATATTTACGAATAATTTTGCAACTGCATACGCTAGAGACATAAATAATATGTCTATTCTTATGTTTTCAGGTATGAGAAAGCCAATTCTTTCATTAGTTTTTAGAAAAAAATATTGTTAAGTCTATAATCATGCAAATATGAGCAAAAACAACCAAATATCGCAGTGAAACTGGGGCTAACATTGTTTTGGCTGATATTTTTTTTTCTAATTTGATTATGCTTGGCTGGTTCCCCTATGGTGATATCTGGGCGGATGTGGAGCTCTCATCCTTGTGGATGTTTTGTAAAACAAGAAATTCAAAATGGCTGCCATGAAATAATTTTATCAGGAACTAACACAATCAGAAATAAAACAAATCCTACCATCATTCGACATCATTAGGCCTATATTGCCTAAAATGCTACGATAAGCTTTATTATATAAATATATTCCCAAGCAAATTACATACCGGCACATATATTCATTATAGGCTATGCGTGTAGTAAGCTTACACATTACTGTCTGGGGGTAAATCCCCTAGACATGCCCAGAACCCCTTATTGTGCGAGCGAAGGAAAACACTCTCAATAACTCACTATGCCTTATCACCCCCACCCTCACTTCGTGATCTGCATATCATTCATCTGATCAATTGACTACAACATTTTTATCGTATTACAATGTCACTTAAAAGAACATTTGTGCCGAAAAGTGACGTAAAGCAATGATTTAGTAGTAGTTAGTAGTAAGCCTATACATCACCCATAAACATAACTAACTGCATGATAGGTTAGAATATGAATCAAGTGTAATTGTTCAGATACACTGAGGGTCCCTTTCCGATGGATGCTTTATAATGTAATTTCAATGTCAAATCATAGGAAATCTTAAGAAATTAATTCAAATCTGGTATATTCTGCGAATAATTCTGAATCGCAAGACGTCAAATGCGCCACTAACACTTCTGGAGGCTAAAAATGCAAAATGATATCATGTTTAATTGTAAATACGAAAAGTGGAAGAATAACTGAACTATTTGTCATATTTAGATATTTACACATGTCAACATATGTCTATAGGTATTAATCACTCTGTGCTATATATAGATTATTTGCAAAAGGTCTGACAGAACAAGGTCATACCATACTGTTTTTTCACACCCGTCCTCAAGCAGTTCACTTGCACAATTTGACGCAAAAAAGTAATCTTTTACTCATTTATTGAAAAGGGTATGCTAAAGAAAATAAAGATTGCAGGGTTGGCCTTTACAGTAACAAACAAATATGTTACCAAGGACAACCTAAGGTCATTGCAAAGTTCGATAATAACTCTTCGTACATAAAACAATTATTACACAATTCTGGCATTTAGTTGTCATAAAATCTAAACCATCCTCCGCAAAATATATTTTATTCATTTCTAGTATCCAATTCATTCTTGCAGCTAGGCCTATGTTTTTCTTCCAATTTGGGAGAGTTGAAACCAACATTGGTCATAATATTATGGTGATGGCAAAAGGCGGCAGCACCATCTGGATCTTGCATTGCTGTTGTGAAATTCCTGGAATGTAAGTTAGGAGCAGGCCTAATGTATCCTTGTGGCACGTATGTCTTAAAAATTTACTCAACATTTATTGTGTTTGAACTTAGCCGTGTATGGGTATGGCCTTGAGTTAGTTATCGTTAGAGTTACTGTCCTACTACGATAAATCATATTAATTTTTTGCAGATTATTATTTATCATAAATAAATGTAAGGTACATTATACAATTTGAATGAGAATTAAACGAGTTATTCTGAAATGAAAGAAAGTTAATCTGAAATGAACGAAAATTATTATCTAAAGAGCTATTATAGCTATGATCATGATTGTGTAAAGTCATTATCCTTAAGTTTATATTTTATATTATAATTATGTTATATACGTAATTATGTTAATGATCTTATGAAAACTGTTATCGGTACATTTATTTTAATGATACTTCAATCTTACATTAACAAAGAATACAAGATAAACATGGAGATGCAGTTATAATATGTAATGGCGAAACGTGAATCCAGAGTACGTACAGAGTCGAACCTTTTTTTTAAGAGTTGAGCCGAAAAAACACTCTCAGAAACACTCTAAACATACTTTGTTTTTAATAATCTTCTTTTTTCTATATATGTTTAGAGAAAGGATATTTCCGAAAATATAAGCAGCAATATATTAAAAATTCTGACTGGTATTGTAATATCAGATAAATGAAGTATGTGAATCAGGCAGATGTGATTATAATTATAAATCATTGATTATTCAATCATTGCATGAATCTATGCACATATAATGATGCTAGTAACATAAAGTAAATCAAGTTACTTGTTTTCGGAGTGGTAAGCATAACAAGTTTTGTCATAAATATTACATTCTTTGGCTGCTAGAATTAAAAAAAATTGTAACCTTCACGTGTTTTTTGAGGCAGCATTCCTAATGCCAATGCTGTTTAACTGTAGGTTATTTTAAATAGTTCTCATGCCTATTTTATTTAACCTGTGCTTGTTTTAGTATATAATGTCGTTTGATTTTAACATGTTTATGTTAACTTAGCATGCATATTTTACCATGTTTACCGAACTAATCCTGTTGTATATAGTCTTGTACATATGTTCATTTTAATGACGCATAAGTCAATAAATATCTATCTATCCTAATAATATAATTATGTAACTTCATGTTCGACATGTTTGAGGTCCCGACTCGGATGGAGGTGCAAAAATGAAATATTGACGTTTGAATCACATATTTTGTGGGGGTTGAGGTGAAAATAAATGGGTGAATAAATGAACGAATGACTGGGGTATGCAAACATTTTTTTGCACAATTATGACCAAATTGAACCAGGATAACGTTCCGTGTACATGGTGTAATTGAGCTGTACCGGTTTCTGTATTTTCAAGAGGTGACAATAGTGGTATATCTAAGGGTAGGAAAATCACACGTACTGCATATTCAAGGGTCAATAAAATGACCCAGTTGTATCATGTGTTCATTCAAAGGCTGCTTTGTGTCTCGAACATTAGGCCTAGATGAGTGTGCTGCGCAAAAAAGAGGGTTTTCATGTTTTTAGACAGTGACAGATAGTTTGTTAAAACTTCTAGGCTATCCCGAGCATTGTGTCTATTCAGAAAGGGTGTGTTATTGTCCAAATCTGTATAGGTCTAATAAATGGTTATGCTTACGCCAGAAACTGTATAGGGCCTGGTATTTTCGGCAAAATTTGTATATTCAAAGGTGTATTTTCAGCCACAAATGTATATTCAAGACTAAGGGTTTGACTATCCTGTCTGCACACCGAACCCAAATTTTCACCGAGTGCACCACCCCCTATAGGGGGATAACCTTCTGAGCATGGTGAGATGTATCTTAATTGGCCCTGCCCTCCACACAGTATCCTAAATTCCATTCAAGGCCTAGCACACAACCTCTCGGACAGGTAGCAGATAATTTATGCCATGTTTTTATATTTGGTTGGTTAAAATTGAAAAAAAATCAAGTTTCAACTGTTTATTTCTAAAATATAATGGTGTTATCAGTTTTGTCGTCTTAAAAACTATACAAATCGATATATTATACATGTTTTTGTGTTCAATATTTTCAAAAGTTATGGTGAAATAGATAATATCTTGGAAACATGGCGGCCATTTTGGATTTAGTCCATTTTCATAGATTTAAAGAGTTAGAAAAAAATGCAATCCCTTTTTTCCCATCACTACTATGTTCCTAATGAGAATAAACAAAAAAATCACTTTTAACAAACATTTTGCACGAAAATACATAAGGGCATATACTACAAACACGAGACGTTGGCCGAATGTTGGGTTAATGTTGGGCCAGCGTCGAAGGGATAGGCCTACTGTCGTGCAGAGGCAAATGGTAGTATCTGCTCACTTTACAAGTAAGCAGAAACTGCCTTTTGCCTATAAGGATCCAGAGAATCCCGGATAAATCCAGAAGAACATGATGTATGACTTAGAAAAGTCATAGCAGTATACCTGAGTACTACGGGAATATCGTGTCCAAATTTCATGTTGATTCTCAGGGAGAAATAGCGTCGCAAAAAACATAGAATAATAAGATTAAAGATCCAAAGAGAAACCAATATAAATATTCACAGGACACGGACTTGGAGGTAACTGTAACATACAGATACATCATTTGGTGGGGGATCGTCTTTATACGTCAGTATCGGACGTATGTATACGTCAGATTCTGATTCCAAAGAATGTAGGAAAAAAAATATTTCTAATGGCCGCAGACCCATAACATAGGTATTCAAATGAATCAGAAAGAGCTAAATAAGACATTTATGGTGATTTCAAATTAAAAAAAACACCTTTGGACTCCATGGTTTCTACAAAATATTTCAGAGCTTTAACCATTTCAAGCCTGAATTTACCATTGTCATCTTAATCCACTACAAGCTGCGAATTGCTGTCGCAATTCTCGACTTGTAGTGGATGGAGATGCTTTGACGAGGATGACAAAAAAACGAAAATTGTCATATATTGTTAAAACAGTTTTATGAATATTTTCGCTCTAAAACCATTTGTTGTAGGAAAATTAAGTCTGTTTTCAGTGATGTAAAATGATGCTTTAATGCATCGTGAGGGTTTAAAGGGTTAAGGGCTATGTAATGCCAGCTCGGCTGTCACTGTGGTATTCAAATGAATCAGAAAGAGCTAAATAAAACATTTATCATGATTTCAAATTGAAAAAAACACCTTTAGACTCCATGCTTTCTACACAATATTTCAGCGCTTTAACCCTTTCAAACCTGGATTTCCTATTGTCATCTTCATCCACTACAAGCCGCGAATTGCTGTCGCAATTCTCGACTTGTAGTGCATGAAAATGACTTGAAGTGGGTGGCCAAGGAAAAAATATACTGTTACTTTTAAAACAGTTCCGTGAAAATTTTTGTTCTAAAACCACTAGGTTTCAGGAAATTAGATCATTTTTCAAAGATGCGAAATGATGCTTTAATGCATCGTGAGGGCTTAAAGGGTTATGTAATGCTAGCTCGGCTGTCACTGTGGTGGACAACTCAGCAAACCTAAGACGTTGACCCGCGACCCACAGCTTCACGTGGTTCACTATTACTCATATGATTAACCCTTACAGCGCTGAAATATTGTTTATAAGCCATGGAGACCAAAGGGTTTTTTCAATTTGAAATCATCATAAATTTCTTAGTTAGCTCTTTCCGCTTCATTTAAATACCTATTGTAAGGGTTTTCGACCATTGTACATTTTTAATTCCTACAATGCGGAAACCAATATGACGTCTATAGACGTAAGATTCTGACGTCAGATTCTGACGTCTAAATACGGTCCACGCACTCTAAGGGTTAATGTGACACCAAATATTTTCAAATTTTGATGTTTAAACACACATTTCATTCCCAATTACAATAACTTGGCCCAATGATGACCCAGTATTGCAGACGGAGGGCCAACATTAACCCTTTCAGGCCTGAATTTATCATTGTCATCTTCATCCACTACAAGCCGCGAATTGCTGTCGCAATTCTCGACTTGCAGTGGATGAAGATGACTTGAAGTGGGTGATAAATAAGCTAAAATTGTCATGTATCGGTAAAACAGTTTCATAAAAAAATTATTTCTAAAACCCCTAGTCGTAAGAAAATTAAGTGTGTTTTCAGGGATTTAAAATGATGCTTTAATGCATCGTGAGGACTTATAGGGTTAATCGAGAATTGGTACTATGTGTCGTGGTTGCTGGGTAGACTCCAAGATCATTTTGTTCTACAAAAACTAACTGATTACAGTGGGCTGTAATATTGCATTATTAGGGCTTGACACACTTCCTCCTACTGTTAAGAGTGTGCATAACAAATTAGACAATTATGACTATCATTGACAGGCAACGTGAGCTCACCCTTTAAACTCTGTCGTGAAATTTTAATCCCTTAAATAAAACACTATATCAGCTTTAAATGACGAAATACAGTTATGTGTGCAAAATAGACATTTCCAAATTTGAATGGTTTGATCAGCGGCTGAGCAGGGACGGCAAACTATCTGATCAAATTCAGGAGCATTTCAGCTGATAAAAAATCAATGTGGCAGGCGTATTTTTCATTTGTAAATAGAAATAGTTTAAATTAATTTGAAGCTTGAAATTGCGTTAGCAATTCCAGCTTCAAATTAATTAAACCCCCACAAAATTAACCAGTTAAAGTGTTTATCACAACAAATTAATAGACAACAAATAACCAGATCAAATAATTATATTAATAAGTCGGATTAACTGTTAATTCATGTAAAAAAAAGTGTACTTGTTATTTCTATTTTCAGAATGACCCAGGGTGGATGGTCATTATTTCAATTTATAGGTCACAAATAAAATATATTTTCTGCGAGTTTTAGTTATTAATCTCTGTGCAAAAAATAAGTGTCGATAAAATACTTATTCAATGAGCAGGAAGACAAACCTTTAGCAGTCTCCTCATTTGTTACCATGACGACGATACATAATATGTAGAATATTGCTGCCATGGTTACCTCACTACGGTGTCTGAATCCCTCTTGGTAACTGCCGAACAGGATCAATTCCCTACTAAATTTATGACAATACAGACAAGTCCAGAATGTGGGTGACGAAGAGCAAATAACGGCCTCCATCTAAATCTGCAGGTCCTGCCACAATTATCGCCCACCATACGTTAGTTATTACTGGCAGCATTTATAACTTCTCGCGGATATTACCAGATGTTACCTCATATTGTACAATAATATTAACCTCTTGTACTCCAATGGGAGCATCATACTAAACATAAACGCGACTATAATCGTTTTTAATTCGTTTTATTACCCTTTAAATCGCAGTATTTCGGAACAAAATGTGTGTAGGAGTAGAAGATGGTGCATGTTAAATTTCATGGAGATCGATTTAAGAAAATTTTCCGAAAAATCAGCAAAATCAGGCTTTACAAAATACATTTTTATAAACTGAAACATACTTTCGAGCTGTCCCCTGTTATTACAGCGCGGGGATTGACTTTAGACGTCAGAATACGACGACTGTGAAAGTTAGTATTGTGGGGAGCCTCCGTGACCGAGAGGTAGCGTGCTCGGCCTCAGACCGCCAGGGCTCGAATTTCGAATCCTGTGTCTGGAGGACAGTGTCATCTCAATCATCTCACCATCCTCAGGAGGTTCTCCTGGCCCAGTTTAGCCTATATGTGCACAAAGGTGGCCTAAAGCCCGATTCATTTCATTTCATTTACGACGACTGTAGACGGCAGATTCTGACGTCTGAAGTTGATCCCCGCACTGTAAGAATTACAATATTTGTAATGGCAGTAGACCCGTAACATGGGTATTCAAATGAATCGGAAAGAGCTAACTAAGCCATTTCTGGTGATTCCAACGAAAAAAAACTTCGGTCTCCACGGCTTATACAAAAAAAAATCACCGCCACAAGGGTTAAATGGTGTTATACCGGTCATATAGACTCAGTGAGTGTATCGCCTCAGACGGGCCAGTTTGTCTTCGCAGTCGATCATGGCAGGCGCACAAAAAACCCTCCGGTCGAGGACAAAGCGAGTAGCATCACTTTACGCATAATATCTTTATCAACCCTTTAACTGCCGGTCCCTATTATATTCCGTTTCTCATCTCTTCATTAGCACATCAAAAGAACAGCTTTTGAACATGTTAAGTAAAACATGACATCAATCAGCACGATTTCGAAATCGTTGTCCTCCATTTTGTAAAATCTGATTAATTTTAACTCACTTGAAGTTTTGGATCGCGCCAGCGAGACACAACTTTAAGGGGGTGATTAAAAAAATTGGTGTTTAAAGGATTACCTGCCAAGTTGTCTCATTTTAATTTTCAATCACCAGAGGAACTTCTAATATTGAAAATTACTTGTTATTATTTGTTTAATTTGTAACCAAACATTTGAAAATCTTGATTCTTAAACCCTCATCTCTCTCTCCTAAAAACTTAAAGCGCTGAAATATTTTTATATAAACCGGGGAGACCAAAGGGTTATTGTCAATTTAAAATCAGCATGTCTTAGTTAGCTCTTTCTGCTTCATTCAAATACCTATGTTGTGGGTCTACGGCCATTATGGATTTTTAATTCTTTCAATGCTATCATTGCCTTTAGACATCAGTATCTGACGTGTCAGATTCTGATGTCTAAAGACAATGTCCGCGCTAGAAGGGTTAAAGTTCTAGCCGCGTCCATGTCCGTTTTCATCCCTATTATTTTCCTATTTTCCCTTCAAACAAGAATAATAGATGGAAAAATGATCATTAAATTAAAAAATAAATGACATAGGTTTTGATTGCAGCTATACATACGTATTATACGCGTTGGAGACACAAGTAATTTTCACCAACTTGAGGTTTTGGGTTGTGGTAGAGATGCACAACTTCAAAAAAGTAACATTTTTTTTTATGAAAAGTTAAAATAAGCTTGGTGCTGAAAGGGTTGAAACCATCACAATCAGCATGGGGGATTGTACCGTGTTTTCAGACTGCTGCATGGAGGTGACTATGCGGGTGACGCTTTGCATTCCGGCGCCAGAAACACCAGATAACATGATACATTGGCTCAATGCTGCTGTGATATTGGGCCACTACCTGCGACTCTGGGCCAACATTATTCCAATCAAAACCCTTTAGCTCTAATCACTATATTTAATCATGAAGGTATTTTTTCTGAACACTTTTTAAAGACAAACGTTATATTGGACATGTTCATAAGGACTGGTGTACAGAAATGTCAACCGTTTCCCACACACAGTACCCACTCTTTCCCCTAAAAAGAACACAAACTCAGGCAAAATAAACTTAATAAGCTACCGGCCTATGGCCAGGCCTAAAAAGAACAAAATACCATACAAAATGAAATGATGAAAACCCTGTACTTAAATTCTCCGCGTATCTGGCACAGTATTGCGCAATATCTAGTCTGTGTAACTAAGCCGTTTGTATAGTCACTCACGTGTGTGTGCTCAGTGACTAGACGGATTCCATGTACGGAGGCACATTGATAACGGCTAACCGCCGTTATCAATGTGTGTCTCCGTACATCAAAAAACCTCTAATTATACAGCACACAACAAAACGTGAGGTCCGGCGATACTGCCATGAAAAGGCAAAACAGAGTAGCTGCTTACTTTTCAATAAGCAGATACTGCATTTTGTCTCATAATGTAGGTCGAATACTAAACGTCGTAACCTGTTCCGTATTAAGTAAGCAGTTACACGTTTTTTACAAAGACTTTTGGATCGACAGTCTACTGTGTGTCTGGTTACGTAATAATATTAAAAGTATTTTAGATCATAAATACTTAAATATGTTTTATATCACTGAAAAACAACAACTTTTCAGTGAGTGAGTGAGTGAGTGAGTGAGTGAGTGAGTGAGTGAGTGAGTGAGTGAGTGAGAGAGTGAGTGAGTGAGTGAGTGAGTGAGAGAGAGAGAGAGAGAGTGAGTGAGTGAGTGAGTGAGTGAGTGAGTGAGTGAGTGAGTGAGTGAGTGAGTGAGTGAGTGAGTGAGTGAGTGAGTGAGTGAGTGAGTGAGTGAGTGAGTGAGTGAGTGAGTGAGTGAGTGAGTGAGTGAGTGAGTGAGTGAGTGAGTGAGTGAGTGAGTGAGTGAGTGAGTGAGTGAGTGATTTTCGTCGCTTTCAGCACGTTCTGATAAATCACCATCATGACAGAATGAAGCTCGACATTTGAAACATACACGATTCTTATCGAGTGGTTTAAAGGATTCTTTATAGTGCATAGTACAATAGGAAGTACTGCACACTCCAGGCATTTGAATAATTCGTAGCACAGCCCAACTGAATGCGCTATCAGGACCAGCCGATTTTAATGTATTGTGAAATAAATTGATGTCAACTTGTCATTATTAGAAGGATTTCGCAAAATCGCATCCAAATATCACTGAGCCCTTTCCATGCAACAGGAGTGGGGGGGGGGGGGCATTCGCCTTTTATGGAGATATTAAGTTTTTTTTAATGCAATTGCCACCGTCTGAGCGGATATCTGTATAATTTGATTGCCTATAGCGATTATTGGACAGAGTACAGCGACAGACACTCAGAGATAGTGACTTATTACTGTGTATTAATCAGACAGACCAGCAAACACGAGACGCTCACCCAATGTTGAATCAATGTTGGGCCAGCGTCGCAGACGGTGGGCCAACATTGATTCAACATTGGATGAAGGTATCGTGTTTGCTGGGAGACAATGTAGACAGACAGGTTATTGTAGCCAGTGATAAAGAAATCCCAGATAATACGATACATTGAAACACTGCTGTTTTAATGTTGGGCCAGCGTCGAAGACATTGTTTCAGTGTATCGTGTTTGCTGGGATGAGCCCTCTGATAACACGTGTCCCAAATAGTACATCTCGTGGCCTATACGTAATACCATTACCTTTTCAGTTTTTCTATTTAAATGTTCACCCACCTGAAGCTGTAGCTTAATGACGCGACCCACAACTTCAAGTGGGTGAAAATTACTCACGTTTCTTTAGACATGTTTAATCGCTCATTTAATTCCCAATAACAGTATTTTGCGAAGGGTTTATCAGCTGAGTAATCAATCAATCAATCAATCAATCAATCAATCAATCAATCAATCAATCAATCAATCAATCAATCAATCAATCAATCAATCAATCAATCAATCAATCAATCAATCAATCAATCAATCAATCAATCAATCAATCAATCAATCAATCAATCAATCAATCAATCAATCAATCAATCAATCAATCAATCAATCAATCAATCAATCAATCAAATACACTACCACATTACATCTGCAATGGATTCATATTAATGCAAAATGACCATATGTTGATTAACTGAATAACCCTTATCTTCTACCCTGGTGTTCATAATGTGACGACAGGATCTGGTTTTCGTCTTGTTTGTATGAACTCTGGTGGTCTGGATATATCACTTGCGGAGCCAACCGTTAATCGACAATCACAAGACGTTGACCCGGTGTTGGTTTGATGCTGGCCAGCATCAAACCAACACAGGGTCATTCCCTAGTTTCTGGCCATGGAGGACAATGCGCATAATGAGAGGGAAACAATGACACTATTACCTCTTACAGCACTGAATTATTCCCATATAAACCTTGGAGACCAAAGGGTTTTTCAATTTGAAATCATCATAAATGTCTTAGTTAGCTCTTTCTGCTTCATTTGAATACCTATGTTATGGGTCTAAAGCCATTATAAATATTTTTACTCTTTATGTGGGGATCGATTCTGACGTCTAAAGTCGCCTCGGAGCTAAATGATCCTATCTGACACTCGTCAGAGTGGCAGATAGGATCATTTAGCTCCGAGGCGACGAAATACATGTGGTATTGAAATGCAGTAGATGAGTTCCAGCTACGTAACCTGGCGAGTTTAACAAAAAATCGGCAGTCGGTGGCGTCCTCAAAGGCTTATTCTGTCCGGTTGTGGCTCGAAACTCAGAGGTATTGGGTTTGGATCCTGGCCATACCGGATATCTGTCATCGAGGCTGTGCATATACGATGCTCCGAATTGTTCAAAGGAATATAATGTGCTGTGCTGTCTATGGTACTGCGCACTATATAGTAATTCGATGAGAGTAGGGCATAGTCTCGACTTCAGGCTTCTTTCTGATAAGGTCATGAGTGTGCAAAAAAGCGACTGAGCAGTAGGTGGTTAGGTCGAGGTCGAGTCCAGTTGGATAAAAAAATGAAATAAAAAGCAATTTTCACATTATCACGTTCGCCTTAGCTTCGTTGGTGTCCCCGCCAAGTGAGTGACTAGGGAACATTACATGTGTACGTGCTCTATGATCTTTTGGGGACACATTCCAATTCTTTTTTTGCAAAGGTGGGTTCCAATAACCCTGCAGGGCTTTATACACTTATATTACGCGAATTTTAGCATCGATTACTTCACCGGTACGACTTTGCAGTGTCACGACCTTGCAGCGGTACGACTTTGCATCGGTACGAATTAGCACCGGTAAGACTTTGCACCAGTACGAATTTGCACCAGTACGACTTTGCACCAGTACGATTTTGCACCAGTACGACATTGCACCAGTACGATTTTGCCCCAGTACGAATTTGCACCAGTACGACTTTGCACCAGTACGATTTTGCACCAGTACGACATTGCACCAGTACGATTTTGCCCCAGTACGAATTTGCACCAGTACGACTTTGCACCAGTACGATTTTGCACCAGTACGACTTTGCATCGGTACGAATTTGCACCGGTATGACTTTGCACCAGTACGACTTTAAACCAGTGCGATTATGATTTTGCTCCAGTACGAGTTTGCACCAATTTTGCATCGGTACAAAATAATATCCGTTCTTTTTGTATAAACATATTTTATTTTGCAATCGAAACAAATACAAAAATGTAATACCAAGGTTTCTCTTGCTACATGGCTACTGATGACCGGTGATGTCTGTGTCGTGGCAATCGATAAGAAGGATCCTAGTGCAAAGCTTTTGTTCGACAGCTGACAGGGAGATCCCACCAAATGAATTTATAAGTGGTACACAGGGCAAGGACTAAGGTATTAAAGCACAATTAGATCCTGACAATAATGTCAGCAACAAGGAAAAGTAGGGTAAAGAAAACACCTTCAGTCCGGTTAATTTAACATAGTTAATGTAAATCTCTGGGTTGTGGTTATAAATTTTTCGACTGCAATAACCAATTCTGGTAAGTTGCCCGAGGGAGCATCACCAAAAAGAACAGTGTTTAGAGTGGGGGTTAATTGAAGTTGAAACAGTTCAGCTGTAAGCTCGTCCCTAGCAATGTGGTGCAGTGGACAGTCAAAAAAATAATGTTCAGGGGTTTCTATTACTCCACAGGGACAATTGGGACTATCAGCAACGTGATTCTGATACAAGTGGTATAGCAGTTCACTGTACTGCATTCTAATTCTAGCTAATGTAATGTTAATGCGTCTTGAATACATGTAAAAATAGGATATTTTGTTGGGTAAACTGCGATATAAATATGATTTAAGGTTATTGCGATCATCTATATTTTTAATTGTCTCGTCTGTGGAGTTCCAATTGTTAGTTGTGGATGGGAAAAAAGAATTTCGAAAAGTTTCAGTTCGTGTGTGGAATTGACTGAGGTCTGACCTATTTCGCAATTGATAACGGTTCTGAGTTCTAAGCTGGACGGATGGGGGGAGATCCTGTTGTAAATAGTTAGGTGCATTACCATGGACGATGTCGGCAATTAAGATTAATTTTCTACGTTCACGACGGGCCTGTAATGATTCCCAGCCTAGTTCCGAAAGAATTGTTGCATATGCAGTACCTTTTATGGCACCGGAAACAGTTTTACCAGCACGTTTTTGAATTCTTTCAAGACGTGTATTGTCACCATCAGATATGTTATCAAAAGCCACATCGCTGTATTCAACAATTGGCCGAATATATGATATATATAAAATTTCTAGGGTTTTTCGGTTTAATTTAAAACGTAGCGCTTCAAGTTGACACAGTCTTTTATCAGCACGAGCATTTATGTCATCAACGTGATTATTCCATTTTAGATCAGAAGAAAATGTTAGACCTAGATGCTTGTGAACGCTGACAGACTCTAAATTAGCTCCAGAAAAAGATAACGGCATAGGAACTGTTGCGGTTGGTCGTATCCGTTCTTGCGGCATACAGATTTATGTTAGTGTCTAAGCATAGTTTGTGGCAGCAATTCCAGGTTCAAATGAATGAAAAATAGAAATGAACAATTCAGCAGCATAAGGGTTAACCCTTTCAGCGCGGGGACCGTCTATCAGTCTATAGATGCAGGGAATAATTTGTCTGGTGTAGCGGAGAAGTTTGCTACGCAATTTTTGGCATATGCTATACAATATATGTTGGTGTAGCAGTTTTGTCACGGAGTATGGAATTTTTGCACACTCGCTGCTGCTAAACTGCTGCACAATTTTTCATGGACTAATTATTCCCTGATATATCAGAATATGACGTCTATAAACGACAACATCGTCCATAGACGTCTAAAATATTTACAAAGGCCGTAAAATATTTAGAATTGCCGTAGACCCATAATTCAGCTATTCAAATGAAGTGTAAGGAGCTAACTAAGCCATATATGATGATTTCAAATTGAAAAAAGACTCCATGGGTCATACAAAAATATTTCAGCATTGTAAGTGCTGTTAAGCGCCATATATAGTGTCTCTTTGCTGAAAGTAGACTGTAGGCGTTAGAGGGTGTATTGTCACCCTCAGGCCTGAGAAGGTGTCTCTTTGTTGACAGTACGGCTGGTGACATAATTCCACTTAGCCTCACAAAAACACACCCTTCACATCTCAGTGATAACTAAGCCAAAGTTTGTCTTATCGAACGAGATATATTACTCAACGTCTGCTTAATGTTGGACCAATATCGCTGAAAACAACGGTATATTATGTTAAATTAATTTAACTCCTAGACTATTGATGTCGACAGTATCTGCTTACTTGTGTTTTATGTGATTTTATCCACGCTTGTGTAATGAGCACGTTAATGGCCCTGTTCCGTTTGCTTTTGAAAAAATAAATAAATCACTTAGGCACAATGAAAATGTGTAGGTATCACATTACACATTTATTAGCTCTCTCGCAGAAAATCAAGGTGTATAAACTGTTTTTACACATGCTAATGTATAGGATGATACCTTTGTCTCAGTAACGACTGTAGTCGTCTGCATAACAAGATGACCACAGTGACAGACGAGTGGATCTGAAAAAAATCGATGAAAATTGCTTTTTGAATAGTAAAAAAACGTATTATTCTGACGGTCATTTTGTTTTTTCCTCAATTTGAAGGTTTTTCAATGTTCTGTCGGCTTGTCATACACCAAAATCGGATTCAGTGCCCCATTAGTATGTTAAAAAAGTGGTATGACAACTTTTCCGCACAAATGCCTCTAGGTTTCTGATTTCCTCAAAACCCGTCCTGTCTATAGATATTACATCGTCATTTAGCTGCTAAAGGTGTACAAATATTGTTCTTTGAAAAACGCTGATCGTGATGGTATATGTTATATAAGTGGGTTTTTTCTGGGCCAATTAGTGTCCACACCTTCTATCTTATGTCAAGGAGAAAGAACGAAATTCGATAGACTCGTAGATCCGAATATACAAGTACGAGTACTACGAGTACGAGATCTACGAATCTAATGTAATTGAGTTATTTCGTCGACTTGAAATACAAGAAATATGTGCAGGTGTTCCAATTTGATATAGAAAACCTCAATTTCGTTGTGAGTATGACTAAAGCATGAAATTGATTCCGTTTGATTCCGAATCATTCACCAGGTGTCACGTCAAGTAATTACTATTACAACAGTATTTTTAATGATTTTCAAACATTTCCAACATATTCTTGACCTGCAATTTTTTCATTTTTTTCACCTGGCAATCTAATACAATGAGGTATGGGGGAGGGGGTTTATATAACATTGTTTACATTGAGTAGCCATTCAAAAAGGCATCTTGTGACGTCACTTCGTTTCACAGAATATGTATGTTGCTCACATCCAGCATCTGGAGTTGGTTTAGTGGTTAAAGTTTCCTGCTTGGAAAGTCGGCGGTCGCGGGTTCGAACCACTCTGGAATTCTAGTTTCAAAGAAGCAAAATGTTTCGTCTCCGCTCACTCGTAAAAGATTCAATATTGTGGGGAGCCTCCGTGACCGGGAGGTAGCGTGCTCGATCGGCCTCAGATCGCCAGAGCTCGGATTTCGAATCCTGTGTCCGGAGGTCAGTGTCATCTCATTCATCTCTCTCAGGAGGTTCTCCTGGCCCAGTTTAGCCTGTATGTGCACAAAGGTGGCCTAAAACCACATTCTTTTCATTTCATTTTATTGTATCCTGAGTTTGGCCGGGCGGTTCTGATAACACCATGACCCGTACAGCATAGTACCGGGTATCGTGCGGTACTCATGCTAATAGTAATACTGTAGATCTGGTAATTTTCGCGTGTTTAAATTCTCGCGAATTTCTGATTTGGGGACTTTTCAGGAAGTTTACAATTGGCGAATTTTGCATTTTTCTCTAGTAGATCTAGCGCTACTATAATAATAATTTTCGCGAGATTCTTGAAATGTCCTCTTCGCGAAATTCGCGAAAATTGAGACCTCGCTAATATTACCAGATCTACAGTATAGAGAGACTGAAACGCATATCACTGCTCCCGGATCCAGAGTGTGGAGATTGTCAAACATTTCATAATGGTGAGTTATTAATGGTGAGTTTTTATACAGCTCCCATACGCACATTACCCCTGGTCACTGGAGCTCTTCATTCATGTACCTCTTAACTCCATTTTTGGAGCATACATAAGAAAATACCTGTGCTAACAGTTTATTCCAGGTTGAACTATTATTTTTACTGCACTACAGGTTAAGCTGCATAAAATTGCTACCACTACTTCATCATTTATTCTGCTGAATTATTGCTTCTATTTTCGTCATTTGAAACTGGAATTGCTACCGCAATTTCCAGCTTCAAATGACAAAAAATATTTATATTTGTGAAAAATAGACATATTTATTATTGAATTATTTGATAATGTATGTTGCGAGTTTTCTTGCATTAACCCTTTCAGGATCGACTTTAGACGTCAGAATCTGTCCTGACGTCTACACACGTCAGATTCTGCCATCTAAAGTCGGTCCCTGCGCTGAAATAACAACATATGTATTCAAATGAATCGGAAATAGCTAAATAAGACATGTACAGTTGTATAATGATTTCAAATTGAAGAACAACCTTTCCATGGTTTATACAAAAATGGCTCAGCGTTGTAAGTCGACAGCGAACAAGCACATGCATGTACAGGTGTTTCAAAGCCACCACTAAAAGATAAGAATATGTAAACAAACAAGTGCCACCAGATAATTGTCCAGAAGAATTGCTACTGCGTCTTGTGGGCGAGCCCCAAACCAGACATGACGCGTGTATCAGCATGCATAGAGAGACAGATAAGCGCATGTATTGAAAGTATTGTGCATTTCATGATGAAATCATAACAATTTTTATATGATGTAATCACGATGAGGTAAAACTTCAGACATTCAGGCATTTCAGATGTGTCCTTTGAAGGTCAAATGAGCATCATGAACTCCAATATACTTCATTTTTTAAACATCTATGCAAAGATTGAGAATATTTCCTTTTAAAGTGACACCCACAATATATTTTACCGATCCGCTTAAGTTTCAAGCAAAACGGAGAGAGTTAACGCTACTTACCCGTTTTTAATATAGCAGATAGCAAGATCCTGGTCGCAGGTCGGTTTTTTCTGCTTTAATTTAATTAGACTACATCACTTTACAAGAATTAAAAACAATAGAAATCAGCACAACTAATGATGATAAAAGGTCATTTGTTAATGAAAGAAAAAACATGTACAGGTAGTGCCGCCACAGACGGGCATTTGGTATTCTTCATAAACATGATAAACAAATGTGAGCCATACCTTACTACAACACCTTTACATTTAGGATTCATAATAACTAAATAAACAACTCTTGTCCCATGAGTTGTATTATAAAACAAAAAATTATTCAAGTCGCAATAAATCCTTTCCTAGTATAAAAGTATAAAAATATATAAAAAATGAAAAATTAAGCAGCAAAAAAGGTGGGAAAGGGAACGATTGCAGTGCATTTCTTGTCTACTGCTGGTGGCGCTGCCTGGCGAATATCTGAGTTACTAACATCACTTGTAAGGACATGGGAAATCTACTATTAAGACGGAGCTAATTAGCCCTTTCAGCGCTAGGAGCGTCTTTATACGTCAGCATCTGTAGACGTCATATGCTGACGTATAAAGACGCTCCTCACATGACATGACATGACATGACATGACATGACATGACATGACATGACATGACATGACATGACATGACATGACATGACATGACATGACATGACATGACATGACATGACATGACATGACATGACATGACATGACATGACATGACATGCTTTTTCACCCGAATGCCACCCTATGATATCCTATTCCATGTCATGCCATGTCATTATATGGATATATTCTATTAATAACAATACAGTCATCTCGTTGGTGTGACAGCTAAATTGATCACACATATATTAATCATGGATCACTTTTTGCCACTGACAAATCACTAATGATTTGTTGTCATG
This sequence comes from Flabesymbios commensalis, assembly GCA_964017125.1. Taxonomy (NCBI): domain Eukaryota; kingdom Metazoa; phylum Annelida; class Polychaeta; order Terebellida; family Flabelligeridae; genus Flabesymbios; species Flabesymbios commensalis. The sequence continues at coordinate 93,874,277 of OZ024908.1, forward strand.
GACACTGACCAGACATACTGAGCCTTAGCTTCATCGATTCCTGTGGCCAGACACTTTGTCAAGGATCGTGGGCGGTAGGCATGGTTTTGTAGCTTGTCTAGACAGACACACACTACCTCATTCAGACCACGGGTCTTGTCAAGCTAAAAAATATAAATATCCGAGAAAAACTCGGATTGGCCGGAGAACACCAACCCACCTACTATCATTTTTTTCTAGAAATATGTTAAAAAAAGCAACAACACAACAAAAACACACAAAAAATATAAAAAAAATACAAGTTGTACGAAAGCGTCAATAATTTTTTTTGCATGGTATTTTGCAGAGCAGACAAGTCAAACTTACCTCCCCAGGGTCCAAGCTAACAGGAAAATAGCATTAAAAAAGTACAGAACACTGTGTCCGGTCCGATCATTTTTATTGAGCTTTCGAATATGTGGATCCTGGACTATTGGGGATTGACACATCCACCCACTTAAATTTTTGTGCTGCGCATTCACCAGTTAGACTAGATATAGAGACGAGATTCCCGTATTTCTAATTTTTGACATGGTTGTCAATAATTAGAAATCAGGAATTTCGTCTCTATATCTAGTCTAACTGGTGAATACGCAACACAAAAATTAAAAAACTTGTGCAGTTCTAGTCTATGGACATGTTTACATCATATGGGCATATTAAAAAGCCAAAATAAAATCACCGATTTTTTTATGATTTTAGCCTGGGCTAGTCCCTTTAATTGGTCTGTACTTAGTCAACAATAACTCTCCATTACCGGCTTAGAATGTAGTGGTCGGACAAAGAATATGATGTAGTGGTGTGTTTTAGCGTGCATGAGATGGCGTGCGTACAAAATCTTAAGTATACTGATTGCTCTACGCGAATAATCCACAATGGCAATTTTTGAATCACGTATGGACAATACATAATAAGGTGTTGCAGAAGAGTTATTGTTCGGCCAGCGTCATAAATGTTGGCCCACCATTGTCAACATTGAAACAACTATCGTGAATGCAAGGCACTTACCAAAGATAGCAGTTCCGATACTGTCCGTAAACTATTTTTTTGTATGTATTGACAACAACTACTTGACTTGTTGATATATCAATGTGTTGCTTAGTTAGCCCTTTCCGCTTCATTTGAATACCTATGTTATGGATCTACGGACAATATAAATATTTTTTTTTTTCAGTCTTTATACGTCATATTCTGACGTCTGTAGACGTCAGATTCTGACGTATAAAGACGCTCCCCGCACTGAAGGGGTTAAGCATGCACGAGTCATCGTGACAGAATCGTTGGCAACAACATGTGTGACATCAATGTTGTTTGAAAAAAATTGAAATGAAAGAGTGTATTTAGGAAATTAAGTCAGTTTATCAGAGATGCCAAATGACGCCTTCATGCATCAGGCATGAGGCTTAAAGGAGTAATACAGCGTGCGGAGCCCAAATAAAATATTATATATATATTCCTTTAAAAAAGAAAAACACTACTGTTTGGGTAAAAAATAACTGGTGAAACGCCCCTAAGCATTTCGCAAAGTTATATTACATACAGTCGACATAAGTTTGTTCACCCCCACATAATTAATGCACAGACCACTGTTTAATCACTACTATATACTTGTATACCTGATTTTAAAACTTTTACCCTATACCACATGTGGTCCTTAATAATTATGGGCTCCAGTCGAGACATTGGTAATGGAAATCGAATTCAAATTATAAGACACAAAAGTAATATTATTCAAGATCATGTAATTACAGCGCAGTTCAGCTGCAATAAAAAAAGTGCAACATATTTTGGCGAGGTATAGACTATCAGACCGAAGTGAAAACGTCACCGACATGGTCATTTGAAGAAGACTTCAGCTCGTGAAAGCAGACGTCTGAAGATTCTATCAAGGTTATTGGGGTGTTTCAAGACTACCCCGAAGATGCCATCGAAATCTTCGAGGCGACGGCTGCATACATGTAGGTGTCATATTCAGCCTAATGGCAAGATCAAAACATATTTTACAAACCCGAATCGCCATAATCGCATCAGGTGGGTCAGCAGAATTCACCACCGGATCACCGGTGGTAATTATTCCTTTTATCATTTACTCAACCTCCAAGTTGGAGATGGTATACATACATATCATATTAGGTGTACACATTAAAAACATACAAATGCAATACAATAATATTACCAGTTCAAAACATGATACATTAAAGGTGATCTATCACCTATTATATAGTATGAATAAATTTGTGCCAAATCAATCAAAGCTGGCACAAGATGGGGCACAAGTGTTTCCTTATATGGGGTGATTGGCTATCATGTGACCCTCTGAGAGTATGTTTACTTTACACACTGATGATGGAAGTGAAAGATGTTGGAGAATAATTGGATGGAGTATGAATCCAGGCGCAATGCGATTTCGGCTACGTAGCAATTCTGTGAAACGAGTTTCACAGAAAATTTCTGTTATGGTTTGGGGATGGATCATCATCAATGGCTTTGGCAATTTGGTAGTCGTTGATGGAAATCTTAACAGCATTCTTACATTGACCTCTTGAATGACAAATTGCTGGAGTGAGTAGAGTAAATATTAAGGGACCAGCAACACCCATTTCTGTTCTAACAAGACAATGCTCCTTGCCACAAAGTCATGGCGGGGAAGTATTGGTTGAAAACAAAGATAGACACAAGATTCTATTTCCTCCGCAGTCTCCAGATGTTAGTTCTATAGAAAATATCTAGGGTTGAAGGAACACGCCAACAAATTGTGGAGTAATTGAAGCAGTATTATTCTGACATAATTTGTCCTGCAAAGATCATAACAGTGTTTTCTTCTTTGCTCAGGAGAGCAGCCGCATATAACATCACGTGGCTACTCTACTCAATATTAATGGTGACACTAATTTTATGTTTCATAGGCATCATACATATACTTTCGTTCATATTTTGTAAAACATAATAAATAAAATATCCGCGTTTAAGTTTATATGCTGTGGTCCAATTAAGGTATTAAGCATTGTTGTAATAGGCATCATTTTGGGGGGAGGGGAATGAATAAACGTTTGTCCAGACCATGCGACAAGTAATGTATTTCTAGGTATAGTTTAATTATTTGATCATAGAGGGTCATAATAAGCAATTTACTACATATAATATTGTCCAACCTCTGAAGTAGTCAATATAATTTGCGAACTGTTCAGTCTTGAATTTCACCAGGAAAAATGGCAAAATTCATGAAAATGTGTAGAAAGATAAATCATCTGAAACCATGCGGTACTGGTAGTTGTGTACTAATGTGACCTACCATTAACCTTTACAGCGCGGGGATCGACTTTAGACATCAGAATCTGACGTCTGTAGACGTCAGATTCTGATGTCTAAAGTCAGTCCTGAAAGAGGGAAATATTTATAATGGCCGTTGACCCATAACATAGGTATTCAAATGAAACAGAGATATCTAACTAAGACACTTTATGATGATTCAAATTAAATAAAACTTATGTTTTATTTCGGCGTTGCAAGGGTTTAACCAGCTATGAGAACCAATGTACTTAGCATCCAAGTTAAGCATCATCTACTTAGTCATGGTAGTAGTATCACGGGTACTTTAAACCTTGGGGCGTATATTAATACATAACTCCTGCTCTCACCTAGCTATCAATGACCTGATAAACTGAGGTGAAAGGTCAAAGGTTAAGGCTGCAGAGACCATTGACTCTCTGGGAAGTCAAAAGGCAGTAACTGCTCACTTGTAAAGTGAGCAGTTACTGTATTTTGGCTTTGCGCGGCATAACCTCAGATTAGATGAAGGGGTCCTAACCACACAGTTATCAATATGGCGTAAAATTAATAATAGTAATATTTGCGTTTATTATAGATAATAGTAGGCCTATATAGTTTATTTTAACAAAGATATTATGTCTATAATAATGTCGTTGTGATCATAAATTCGATACCAAACATCAGCATAATTTATTAAGAATCTCTTTTATTGCGATTGCCAATGGGGGTCATTTATGATCTATTTTATTTGACATCTAATCCACAATATAGTGTTACTGAAATCTTATGATACTGTAATAAATATGATCACTCTTATGAAAACACTGCGAAATCATAAATCACTTCACTTTGATAGAATGCAAAGTAGACCGAAATTATCAACAATATATGTGCTTTTATTATATTAATTTTTACTTTATATCAATGTTATTTTGTTATACGATATTCGTAGGAGGTTTATTTCATAACTGGACGAAAAATACCCATTATTCTATGTGAATTTAAACACGTAAAAATTACAAATTAAAATGGATATTTAAATATGATATATGACATGATTAATAGGTGTTTGTTCCCAGTAATAGCTCACCATTCTACCGCGGATAGCCAAAAGGTAGTATCTGCTTATTTTTTAAGTAAGCAGATAATGCCTTTTGACTTTGCAGTTCACCAATCATATAAGCAAGGTATTTGACGAGGTATCTACATAAATAATATTAATTACCCCACCCCAGTTGTCATAATCAAGACGCGTTGCTGGCTAGGCGCTGGTTAAGTGTTGGCCTAACGTCGCAGGTTTCGGGCCAGCACTTGACCAGCACTTGCCATCTTGTAGCGTTGTGAGACCCACCCATCTGGGGAGGGTTCTAACCCAACGTGGCTGAAAGACAACATGAGGTTTAAGGTTTCAGCCACAGATTGCGCACACCCAGAAACGTGGAATTTTTTCGAACGGTCATATCTAAGATTTGGCCTTGATAATCATATACAAAAAACAAATATTAGAATCAGTGACATTTCACCTACTACATCGCATCCTCAGCTCATTTGTAGCATCGTCATTAAAAAGTTATGGTTTTTTTCTGACCTTGGGGTGGAGATTGCTCTCGGTCACCGCCATGTTGAAAAATGTTGATATTCCCGGATAAAACGAATACAGCAATCCACAACCCACATCTTTACAGTTCACGGCTAGGGAGGGTTCTATATATATATATATCGCGGCCCCGCCACACCCAGTTCATACATTATTTATCTCCGAGCTTTTCACAACTCTACATCGTCTGTATCATCCACCACATCATCATTCCAACATGAACGGTTCTTGGCAAATCGTGTCCAGTGACAGCGTGGCAGACTTCTACTCTGCGCTCGGTGAGTCAAAAATACATGGTCGCTCTGGATATGAAAGGGTGTATCTGCCACTTTACAAAGTGGCAGATACACCCTCTCATATCCAAGGGTCGCCATAATCAATAAATCAATACTTAAGTAGCTCTTGACTTTAACCCTTACCGTGCAGGGACCGACATTAGTCGTCAGAATCTGACGTCTATAGATGTCAGATTCTGACGTCTAAAGTCGATCCCTGCACTGTAAAAATAAAAATATTACTAATGGTCGTAGACCCATAAGACAGGTATTCAAATAAATCAGAAAGAGCTGACTAAGACATTGAAGATGATTTCGAATTGATTAAAATCCTTTGGTCTCTTCATGATTTATACAAAAATAATGCAGCGTTATACGGGTTAAGACAAGATGAATGTGATGATGTTTAATGAAATGCGTCAGATTTTTTCTCGCATTTTTTCGGGATTTTATGAAGTACTTTAGTTGTATAATATCTCAGAACGCCTTTATCATGTTTATTACGATGCGTTATATTTTTTTATTCAACAAATAATATTTATCCCTTTTTCGGCTAGGTCTGTATATATGGATTCAAGCATGTCTTAGATCAATAGAAAGATCAATTTGATAAAACACATTATTTGGTAGATGCTTAGTTAATCCAATAATTCAATATTGGAGATTTTTTTCATAAATATAAATATTTTTATCAGAGATGCCAAATGACGCCTTGATGCATCAGGCATGAGGCTTAGAGGATTAATACATAATATTTTTCGTCATTTGAAGCTTGATATTGCGTCAGCAATTCAAGCTTTAAAGGGACTAGCCCAGGTCTAAATTCATAAAAAAATCGGTGATTTTATTTTGGCTTCTTAATATGACCATATGATGTAAACATGTCCATAGACTAGAACTGCAAAAGTTTTTTAATTTTTGTGCTGCGCACTTACCAGTTAGGCTAGATATAGAGACGAAATTCCCATATTTCCTATTTTTGACATGGTTGTCAATAATTAGAAATCAGGAAGTTCGTCTCTATATCTAGCCTAACTGGTGAATGCGCAGTACAAAAATTATAAACTTTTGCAGTTCTAGTCTATGGACATGTTTACATCATATGTTCATATTAAGAAGCCAAAATAAAATCACCGATTTTTTGATGATTTTAGACCTGGGCTAGTCCCTTTAAATGACGAAAAATAGGAACAAACACTTCAGCAAAATAAGTGTTAATGCATAACGCAAAGAATGTGCTTACATATTTCATTACCTTACATTTTTACTTTAGATTTTTTACTTCATTGTATACTTCTGCATCTCTCAGAAACTTGTAATTTAAAGTGACTCAATCAGACTAAAATTATAAAAAACATGCATGGTCAAAATAAGAAATACGGGAATTTCGTCTCTATATCCCGCGTAACTCGTAAATGCGCAGCATAACAAAAATAATAAAAAACTTTTGCAGTTATAGGCGTAATCTATGGACATGTTTACATCATATGGTCATATTAAGAAGCCAAAATAAAATCACAGATTTTTTATGATTGTAGCTTGAATGAGTCGCTTTAATGAGTGCTTGATAGGTACGTGTTAGCCCACTGGAAACCTGGGCGGAGATTGTTTTGACGCCATAAAGTGAACTAACGCCTGACTAGTTTTATTACATGTCATCAGAAATACATAACATGTATTTCTGATGTCATGTACATGTACGTAGCTCTTGCTGCACTACACTATTTACAAATACGTAAACCCCAGTCATCTCCAAATATAGTTAAATGCTGTAAGAATCGAATACAACATTACAAATTGTTCTGTAATTCAAATTCTTGTTTTTTTTCAACAAATTCTTCCTGTAACAACTCCTGGCCATCATTGTGCATTATCCAATTAATTCAGTTATTTGGGAACGAAATGTGTGTTTTAGGCATTAAAATTTGCAAATGTTTGGTCTCAAATTCAGCAAATATCAGTAATTTTCACCCACTTGAAGTTGTGGGTCGCGGTAGCTAGACACAACTTCAAGTGGGTGAAAATTCAAATGAAAAGGGTTTAAAAAAATAAATAAGATTCCTAGGTGCCAAAAAGATTTACTAGCTCGGTTTTCATACAGGCCTATCATACAAACACGAGGCGTCGGCCTGGTGCCACTTTGTTAGGCCAGCCCTGCAGACCAATACATACATTAGTGGGTGTGTGAAGTCACCTGTATTCGTCGTCAAATTAAAAAGATCAACCAGGATCGTATGCTTTTCGGCGATTTCTCCGCCAATTCTAAACCGATTTCCTTCAAATTTTGCAAAGGCCATTTCTATTCAAATCCCAACAGCCCTGAGTAAAATTAGATCGCGTATTTCAAAAGTTAGACCATTTAATATGTAGTAAATTGAAAATACGACGTCCCTCTATAACCCCATTAAACTAATTCTAGAATTTTATTACATTGCAAATGGTCTAACTTTTGAAATATAAAATATAATTTTTACCGCTGTTAGGATTTTAATAGAGAATGGCCTTTGCAAAATTTCAAGGAAATCGGTTCAAAATTGATGGAGAAATCGGCGAAAATCATGCGATCCTGGTTGATCATTTTTATTATTATGACGAGAATAGTGCAAATCCGCCCAGGGCAACTAAAGTATAATTATATCTTCATTCTTCAGTATTACTCGTTACTGATAACTAGTGGCGTAAAACAATATATGAGGTTATATATGTTTTAATTACTAATAACTGGTGGGCTAGAATCTTTATCAATTTACCACATAGATCATTGTGGCATAAACTTAGATTACTTTGCTAAAAAGAAATTACTTTATTCGGGCTTTGATGCACTACCTGAGAAAATGTTGAATTGTTATGATTTTTAGGCTTTTCAATTCTCAGAGGGTATGTAAGGCTCTGATCTGTATGGCCCTGAATCTTACCCAGCATGACCTGGCTGCCTGTCTCACTTCGGCTACAGTTTCCGCCATTTTCTTTACACAGCAAGCTGTGTGAAAACGACACTAACGCCGCCTACCGAAAAACTCGGATGTTATGAAACTGAAGCTTCTATTTTGAGTGCCTATCAAAACTAAGCCATTTTCAGCTGGTGAGGGCGGGGGCCCTAGGGTAGTGGTTAGCACCGCTGCCTTTCGCGCCAGAGTCCGGGGTTCGGTTTCCGGTCTCGGCGGTTTGAAAGAAACAAAAATTGTTTCTTCCATATCCACGTGTGAAAGTTAGTATTGTGAGGAGCCTCCGTGACCGAGAGGTAGCGTGCTCGGCCTTAGACCCCCAGGGCACGAATTTCGAATCCTGTGTCTGGAGGACAGTGTCATCTCACCATCCTCAGGAGGTTCTCCTGGCCCAGTTTAGCCTATATGTGCACAAAAGTGGCCTAAAGCCCGATTCATTTCATTTTTTTTTTTCAGCTGGTGAAATCAAGTGATCGTATCAGAATAATGCAATTACAAAATGAAGTTCTCTGTGTCTAACAAATAGATCATTTTGCTGAAATGATGAAATATTATTATATTTAGGCTATTAAAAATTTAAGAGGGTATATAAGGTTCTGTATGGCCCTAAATCTACATTGAGATAAGACACTAGGAGCCAAATAACTGGTCGAGGGATAGCTAATTCTACTACAGGTTTCTCCACGCTGTCTTAGATTAGTCATATTGCAAAGTCTACAAGTCAAGTGTCAAATGAGTGATTACATCCGATGTTGGTGATAACAAATCCAAGCTAGGGTTCATCTCTGTGCTGGTTAAACTCTTACAGCGCGGGGATCGACTTTAGACGTCAAAATAGACGTCAGATTCTGACGTCTTAAGTCGATACCCACACTGTGAGAGTAAACGTATTTCTAATGGCCGTACACCCCTAACATAGGTATTCAAATGAATCGGAAAGACCTAACTAAGACATTTATGATGATTTTAAATTGAAAAAAAAACACCTTTGGTCTCCATGGTTTACATAAAAAACAGCGCTTGAATTAACCCGTTCAAGCCTGAATTTACCATGGTCATCTTCATCCACTACAAGCCGCGAATTGCTGTCGCGATTCTCGACTTGCAGTGAATGAAGATGACTTACAGTGGGTGAGAAATGAAAAAAATGAAAACGAAAATTGTCGCTCTAAAACCACTAGTTGTAGGAAATAAAGTATTTTTTCAGAGATGCAAGATGATGCTTTGAGGCATCGTGAGAGCTTAAAGGGATAAGAGGTAAATATTCCAGTAAGCCGGGATTTTTCATTCACTGTTATTCTATAATTTCTGCGCCAATTCTCAAGTAACAGTGAATGGAAAATATCCAGTTTCATTATATATCCAAGTGGTATATCAAACTAAAATGACTTTAATTATATTTATGGATCAGTGTATACCATGGTTTAAATATTTTAGTTGCCGGGTATTTCTTGAATTGTTTATCTACTGTGACTTGAGAATTACGGAGATAATTCTTAACGTATTATTTTATATAAATAAAAAAATTAAAACTGCTTCATTTGGAGTTTTATCTTTTCTATTTTATTCTTTTCTATTTTATCTTTTCTATCTTTTCTATGTTTTTCTGTATTTTCTATTAAGATATCTGCTACACATGTGCTCATATATATGACATATGTTTGGTCAGAAGGAAATAAACGAATCTGAATCTGAAGCTGAGATCAAAAGGTTCCAGCACGCGTTATTAACTTAACTTAGTGTGGACTTGTTTTGTTTGCTTTGCTGAGAGCACGCGGACTTGTTTGACCTCATCAGATCACTGGATCCATTGTTCTGGGTACTTGAATATCTGATGAAAAGTTCAAATACATTAGTGATATCACGGTCGCTGCTGCTACAACGCTGTATCAATGCCTAGCCAGATTCGTAGACGCTAGGCCAACATTGAAACAAAGTCTGGTCTTTGCTGGCAAAGTCCTACAAAGACCAGACGTTGAGTCACCAACACTATGTCACTGACGTAATGTCCCCTATGTAGTAGTAGTAGTAAATCATGACTTTACGTCACTTTTCGACACAAAAGCTCTTTTAAGTGACATTGTAATACGATAAAAACGTTGTAGTCAATTAATGAGATGAAATGATGTACAGATGATGATGTGAGGGTGGGGGTGATAGGGCATGGTGGGTTATTGAGAGCGTTTTTCTTCGCTCGCCCGATAAGGGGTTCTGGGCATGTCTAGGGGATGTACCCCCCAGATATGCCCAGACGGCCGGAGACTTGGGTTTCACTGTGCAATTTAATGTCCCCTAGGTCCCCTTTTTTATTTACTATTTTTTTAATTCCTTCATTTCTTCATTTATTTATTTATTTTTTATTCAATTATTCATTTATTCATCTATTCATTTATTCACTTATTTATTTATTCATTTATTCATTTATTCATTTATTTCGTTATTTATTTATTCATTTAATCATTCATTCATTCGTTGATTCATTCATTCATTCATTCATTCATTTATTCATTCATTCATTCATTCATTCATTCATTCATTCATTCATTCATTCATTTATTCATTCATTCATTCATTTATTCATTCATTCATTCATTCATTCATTCATTCATTCATTCATTCATTTATTCATTCATTCATTCATTCATTCATTCATTCATTCATTCATTCATTCATTCATTTATTCATTCATTCATTCATACATTTATTAATACATCAGTCTATTTATTCATTCTTTTGTCAATGCATTTACTCATACATTCACTCATGTATTCATCAATTTATATATGTGTCCGAGCAAAGTTAATTCAGGGACTGATTGATATGGCTGTTTTCGTCAATTGAAGCAGCATATTTTCATTTTAGTTACATTTATTCTTTGACTTTGCGGTGCTGCTGTACCTTATGGTAATGCTTGGTTTTTGTTTGCTAGGCAGGTGTACCTGATAGTAATGATTGATGTCACGGGAGGGACATGGATATATGGATAACCTGTCGCTCACATATGTGCTGATGATTTATAGTTTGTTCTGTAGGTGTCGCTGATGGCCCAGGGATGGGGAGGATAAGGAAGATAAATAATAAGGGGACAGAGGAGCCCACAGAGGTCATACTATTAGACAGAGATAACCTGTCGCTCACCTATATGCCGATTATTTATATTTTATATTTTATAGGTGTTGCTGATGGCCCAGAGATGGAGATAATGAGGAAGATGAATAATAAGGGGACAGAGGAGCCTACAGAGGTGATCCTGATAGACTGAGATAACCTGTCGCTCACAATAAGCTGATTATTTATGTATTGTTCTCTAGGTGTTCCTGATGGCCCAGGGATGGAGAGAATGAGGAAGATGAACAATAAGGGGGCAGAGGGGCCTACAGAGGTGATCCTAATAGACGGAGACACCCTGGCCATGAGGATCTTGAGGCCGGATGGGGTGGAGGTGATGGGCAACAAGTTCCAGATGGACCAGCAGATAGACATGAAGAGTCTGGACGGCAGAGATATTAAAGTGGGAAATAGTGGCAGATTAACCCTTTAAGCCCTAACGATGCAATAAAGCATCATTTTACATCACTGAAATCAGTCTTACTTTTCCTACAACCAAGGGTTTTAGAACGAAAATTTCCATTAAACTGGTTTACCAATACATTTCAATTTTCTGTAATTTTTCAACCATCAAATCATCTTCATTCACTACAAGTTGAGAATTGCGACAGCAATTCGCGGCTTGTAGTGGATGAAGATGTCAATGGTAAATTCAGGCTTGAAAGGGTTAATTACGTCGGCCGATTTCTATACTACATCATTAGGAACATATAGGGGCTGGAACTATGCACATTGACTCTTACAGTGCCGGGATCGACTTTGGTCGTCAAAATTTGACGTCTATAGACGTCAGATTCTGACGTCTAAAGTCGATCCCCGCACTGTAAGAGTGCCAATATTTCTAATGGTCGTAGACCCATAACATAGGTATTCAAATAAAACAGAAAGATCTAAGTAAGAAATTTATGATGTTTTCAAATTGAAAAAAACCTTTTATCTCCATGGTTTATATAGGAACATTCAGCGCTTTAGGGGTTAAGGTGAAACTATAATGTTAGACTAATTCTAGTAGCTTTTAAAATACTGCATATTTAGATTTCACTAGCCATGCAGTTAGCCATTTAGCCACAGGGGCTAGTGTGAATGTGTGACAGTGCCCTCGACCTACATTTATTATAAGCTTATTACAAAAAAACGGAGTATTTAACCCTAAAAAAGGCTAAATTATTTTTTATCTAACCAATAGATTAAGGTTTTTTTTCAATTTGAAATCATCATTATTGTCCTAGTTAGCTCTTTCCGACTCATTTGAATATCTATGTTACGGGTCCACGTCCATTGTAAATACATACTCTTTCAGTGCAGGGATCGACTTTAGACGTCAGAATCCGACACCAGATTCTGAGTCTAAAGTTGGTCCACGCACTGAAGGGGTTAAGTATTTATTTATTTATTAGGCTTTATATACACAAATATATACAATAATCGTACAAATATGCAATTGTAAATAAAATTGTGTATATCAGGATGTCGAATACAGGTGACCAGCATCCTGAGAACGTTCGACATCCAGGATAAAAATTTTATACATGGTAATTACATTTAAAATTACACTTAAAAGTAAAATTAAACATAAATATATTATACATATTTTTTTTCCCCGCGCTAAAATCAGAGATAAAATAACTACATATTAGTATAAAAGTAGCAAAAAAAAACCCTCTGGAAAGCGTAGAAACTTATAAAACAACAACAAGTAGAGCATATGGCTATGTAGATGATGGTTATGTAGATCAGCCTCAAATTTTGCACATCTGAGAAATCTCAGAGAAATCTACATTTAAATTTTAAATAACTTACAGGAAGTGTTGAACCAACGTTGGTTTAATGCTGGTACAGCGTCGCATCCCAGCGAGCCAAGCAAACACGACACCGTAACGGGGGGCGTAATGATGGTAACATAGGCCACACGCATCTAGAGTAGCAAACATATTGTAAGCAACAGGTTATCTAGTATCGCTAACAAATTACAATTATGTATATCCATGTTTCAGGTTAAGATCAGTCGTGATGGTGATGCTTTTATTCGGGATGAGACAGACGGTAACTACACATGTAAATGGACAAGGACGGTGGCCGGCGACACCATGACAGTGGTCAGTATGTCAAGGAAAAGCAAAGAAATTAGATATTAGATCGAGTTCTTACTTCGGCTTAAAGTTTTGTAGAGCGCAAAATCAAATATGGCCATGATTACAGTGAAAAGCAAGTTTTCACTCGTTTCAGTGGACCTCATTTTTAAATGCATTCATTTAGTTAGAAATGGATTTATGGAAGTCAACCATACATTTACATGTAAAAGGAGAATTTCCCGTTTAGCCGAAAACGTCAAAAATTCAGCGCTACGAGCAACGCTCTGTTGGTATAGCGCTATAGAAGAAATAAATATTAAATCAAATTAATACTCTCATAGTCAAGTGAGATATGTCATTTCTGACAAATTTTGGGGCCTGGACTTCAAATTACAACTATAAGCTCTTATGTTAATTCATAATAAATCAAATTAAATAAACCACACCTATAGTCTGTCCACAAGCATTTGCATAGTTATTTATTTTGCAAGCGTTTTGATCAGTCAATGGTGTTGATGATACTTGCCAGTAGTGTAATGTACCATAGAAATATAACAAGGTTTGAAACGGGTCCCCCACCCCTTCATGGCTTTATAGAGAGATCTATTGGTCGACAACGGCCATCAGCCTGTGTGCTATATTTAGTAACATTGGGTCTTTTTCTTTCCTGGGGCTGATTGGTCAAGATAAGTGCCGTCATGAGACGACATAATAATATGGGCTCCAAAGTGTAACATCATTTAAATTATTTTCAATGATACCCATCTAGAAAAATATATAAATTTACAGTGATATATATAAATGGACAACATTAATGTTCAGTAGTAAAACTGAATAATTAACATATTTTGTGACCTTAAAAAAATCGTCCTGGTGTATAAAATAATTAAATAAATATGATATCCAGTCAGGTTGTAGTTAAGTGTAACCAACTGGGGTAGTGGATGTAAGCTATCATTGTTATGAGCCTTCATGTACACTTGCCACGCAAACTAGACACGTTAAACCAATGTTGATTCGATGTTGGACTACTGTCTTCGAAATCAGCCAAACATTAAGCCAACATTAAGTCAACGTCTCGTGGTGGTTTGTAGGTGTAGCACGTGGATGTAGATGTTCCCCTCTCAATCAGCTGTACACATTAACAGGCGACATTGTTGAAGGAGTGTACGTGGGTGGAGCAATTTTACAATGATCATCAGTGAAGACATTTCACATGATAGTGTTCATGTTTTTGATATTTTTTTAATTTGAATGACAAACACTATGACACACTCAATCTGTCAATTGAAGTCTATAAATTGATCATTACGTGTCGCACGTTAAGACAGCTAGTATATTTAACTTTATTTAATGAAGTATATTAAATTACGATGAGGCCTACTGGATTGCATTTCTACTGGAATGACTACTAAACCACCAGTATTAAACTGGGGGGTTAGCATTAGGCACTATGTTTAATTTCTCTGTTTTAGATCAGAAAAAATTCCAAATCTAATGGGGGAGGGCGGTAAAAAAAACATTTAAGAAAAAAAAACATTGAACTTATTTTTAGAAAGTTAATGGAAGCGACGAAATAAAAAAAGTTGGAGACATTTCTAGAAAAGTTAATGAGAACGACGTAATAAAAAAATTGATCTCTTTGAAGGCAACGAAAAAAACAAGCAAAAAATTTTTTGCTCTCTTGAAATGAACTATTTTTTTCAGAATGTTTTTTTTATCTCCCGAAATTACCAGGTTTTTTTCGAAAATCGGCAACAATCCAATGCGCGCGCTGGGCAGAAAAAAACACATGTTTTGTTTTTGGTAATGCGCTGCCTAAATCTAATGCGCGCGCTCATCTAAAACAGAGAAAAAACATAGTGGCCTTAGGTATGGTTCTACGTAGTCTTCCAGCTCTCAATTTTTGTTTGAAAAAATAGATGGGTGCATTTGGGCGCAAAAATATAACATTACGGCAAACAAGATATTAATAATGCAGTGTCACTGGAATATTATGTATATATTTTCTATACCGTTAACTTTTCATAAGTTCCATTTCGAACTCTTCCTCTGAGATATTCATATAGTTTTTAGCTGTTGCGACACCACATCCCCCTACCCCCCCCCCCCCACCCTCGCCTTATGTATATTTATATTTTTTTGATGAATACTCAATCAATTCTTAAGAGATTTTCATGACATTTTGCAAGCTCTATGATATTGGGTCATTTGGCAATAACGCTGAATATGTCTTTATATTTCAATGAGTATTTCAGGACTCAAAGTAACGTTTAAATTATATAATACAACAGTTTTTCATGCAATTTTAAGATTGGTTACCAAATGACGAGAACATGGCGCTTGCACAATTTCATGACAATCGTTTCCGACAAAAATCCATGTTTCATTTTGGACAATCCTCCACCGGCGGATGGACTATATCGCACCTTTAGCACCGAAAAGGTGTATCTGCCACTTTACAAAGTGGCAGATACACCGTTTCGGCGTTAAGGATGCGATATACATTTTGTACATTTTATCTTGTGTGCTGGGCGGAGGCCCTGGTGCAGTGGTTAAAGCTGCCTGCTTGGAAAGTCGGAGATCGCGGGTACAAACCCCACTCTGGCCTTCAAGTTTCAAAGAAACTCGTAATGATTCAAGATTGTGGGGAGCTTCCGTGACCAAGAAGTAGCGAGCTTGGCCTCAGACCGCCAGGACTCGAATTTCCAATCCTGTTTCTGGAGGGCAGTGACATCTCATTCATCTCACCATCCTCAGGACCTTTTTCTGGCCTAGTTTAGCCTATATGCACCAAAAGGTGGCCTAAAACCCCATTCATTTCATTTATCTTGTGTTGTTTACCAGGTGATGGAGAGCGGAACCAACAAATGCACACGTGTCTACAAGAGAGTGTGAGTGGAGAGAAGCAACATCTTCTCAATGTTGGGTCAGTGTTGGGCCAGCGTCGCAGGCGTTGGCCCAACATTGGGTAGTGAGTGTATATAGAGAGCAGCAACACTTTCCTGTTACCATGGTTACATACTGTCACGGAAATAGAAAGTGGATTGACCGTAGAAGTCCTGGAGGAAACTGAAAATCAACAGTGTTCAAGAGAAATTCCAGACCAAAATATTTTGCTGAAATTCAAATTTGCATAACTATTTTTTTTATTGCCATAGCACCTGCTATTAAGCAGCATTCACCCTGTGATGCTGAGTTTTTTTACTTACAGATCTGAAGAAAATTAATGTGGGGCGCAATTTTGAAAGGGGGAGGAGGTTCGATGAAAAATGGTTGGTCTCCCGAAAAAAAAGATTAAATTTAAACGGGGGCTTGTTACACTACACCAGTACATTTTTATTTGTAACACTATCTTAGTAAATTTCAACTGTTAAATAGTGAGATTATGGATATTTTTTTCGATTTTTGCTGCAATTTAGGTTTGATGATAAAGGGTGTCGGGAGCCCCCCCCCCCCCCCAATCTGGATTCGCCAGTGTTGTTGTAAAACATTTATGGAACATATACATGTCATAGCAAAACTTCATGTGTCCTTCATTTGATAATGTGCGGGTGGCGCTAGTCATCGCCTAGTGTAGTGTTCATTATGTATGTCAGTAGATACTGCTCATATTCAGAGAGTAGCCTGAGTCATGTGTCATCTCGGAAATCATGTTTTTATAGCACGCATAATAAACTATGTCATGTTTTTCATATGTCTTTCTTTTTTATTGCGTGGTTAACTCCTCAACCCTTAGAGCGCGGGGATCGACTTTAGTCGTCAAAATCTGACGTCTGCAGACGTCCGATTCTGACGTCTAAAGCCTATCCCCGCACTGAAAGAATTAAAATATTTCTAATGGCCGTAGATTCATAACATAGGTATTCAAATAAATCA
The DNA here is from genome assembly GCA_964017125.1 of Flabesymbios commensalis. Classification (NCBI taxonomy): domain Eukaryota; kingdom Metazoa; phylum Annelida; class Polychaeta; order Terebellida; family Flabelligeridae; genus Flabesymbios; species Flabesymbios commensalis. The sequence goes on from OZ024908.1 coordinate 93,891,441, forward strand.
GAAAGAGCTGACTAAGACATTTATGATGATTTCAATTAAAAAAAACCTTTGGTCTCCAAGGTTTATATAAAAAATATATTTACTGCTTTAAGGGTTAACCGCGGAGTTATCTTATTAAAATTTTCATATTTTTTAAACTTGTGTCTCGCGACCCACAACTTCAAGCGGGTGAAAATTACTCATATTTGTTTAATTTCAAACCAACTGTTTGCAAATCGTGATGTTTAAACACACATTTCATTCCCGATAACTGTGATTTAACCTGCCAATAAAACAGATTAAAAACGACCATATAGTCGTTCCTAGCACTTAACCCTTTCAGCGCGGGGACCGTCTTTATACGTCAGATTCTGAGAATATAACGTCAAAAGTCGATCCCATCACTGAAAAAATTAAAATATTTCTAATGCCCGTAACATAGGTATTCAAATGAAGCAGAAAAAGCTAACTAAAATATTTATCATGATTTCAAAATGAAACAACCCTTTGGCCTCCATGGTTTATGCAAAATATTTCAAAGGTTTAACCCTTTCAACCTGAATTTACTATTGTCATCTTCATCCACTACAAGTCGCGAATTGCTCTCGCAATTCTCGACTTGTAGTGGATAAAGATGTCTTGATGTGGTTTATATAAAGAAAAGTGCCATGAATTGGTAAATCAGTTTTATGGAAATTTGCGTTTTAAAACCCTTGATTGTGGGGAGATTAGGTCTGTTTTTAGGGATTTAATATGATGCTTGAATGCATCGTGAGGGCTTAAAGGGCTGAGAATAAAGGGTTACTTTCGTGGTAGATACAAGCGATTTTCAACACTCACAACGTGACGTGATAGGGGCAGCACCACTTACTGCAATTGTAGATTATCCACTCAGAATTGTTAAACAGTCAACCAGAATATTTTAAGATTGAAAGTAGGCCCTGTACCTCAAAATCAGCGACATATAAATAATACGAAGTGGGTCAACGTCATCTTCAACCAAGGAATCTATAGATTCCTTCGTTCAACTAAATGATGTGTGATAGCAAATAGCTGCGCCATGCGTAATGGTCTAGAATTGACTAGGTAAGATATTGAACACTGGCGTTTTCGGCAAAGCGTTTTTTATTACTTATGAAATCATTGAAACTTTAAAGAAATAACAAATGAAACCGTTTGACCTCTGTTTTTGTGTTTTATTTGTTTTTAAAAAGAATAATGTGATTATTTAAATGGTATATAGGTTAATGGTTATAGGTTATAGGTTAATGTAGCTTATGGCTTAGCGGTAATCATGCTGGGAACCTCTAGCGCTCCGCATGTACTGGTCTATAAGGATCAGATTGTACCCTATCACCCGACTTTTAGTCGGATGTTGATTGAATATTGGGTCAGCGTCGTAGACGGTGGGCCAGCAATAAACCAACTTTGCCTCAATGTCTCTGGTTTACTGTGCGGTAATCATAGGATGACCATTCTCTTCTTTTACCTCAATCGTTTTCATAACATCTCGTGATGAGTACGGAAGTGTCGAACATAACCACCAGGCACTTAGAACATAGATAATTATATACTGATTATACAAGTAATCACTTTATCCATTGATTTACATTCAATAGCGCATGGTTTTCGTTGATCTTGGGATCAACTATGAACAGATTTTTATGCAATTATAAATCCTAACAACCCTCAAAATTTCGCAAATTTTTATTAACTATTTTAAAATTTAAACTATTTCACATGTGGAAAATTGTTAATTATGACACCCACACCCCTCTATGACCCATTAAACCAACTCGGTTTCATATGCAGGTTTACACTACATGTCACACGGTCTAATTTCTTAAATGCTCAATATTATTTTGTCAAATGCTTATAGTTAAATGTTATAGGGCGGGGGCCCTAGGGTAGTGGTTAGCCCCGCTGCCTTTCACGCCTGAGTTCGGATTCGGTTGCCGGTCTTGGCGGTTTGGAAGAAAAAAAAATCTTCCTTATCCACGTGTGCAACTCAGTATTGTGGGGGGCCTCCGTGACCGAGAGGTAGCGTGCTCGGCCTCAGACAGCCAGGGCTCAAATTTCGAATCATGTGTCTGGAGGACAGTGTCATCTTAATCATCTCATCATCCCCAGGAGGTTCTCCTGGCCAAGTTTAGCCTATATGTGCACAAAGGTGGCCTAAAGCCCGATTCATTCATTTTGTGTCCAGATATGTTCAGATTGTTTGTGGTTGAGATGAATGATCACCACCCCAAGTGAATTTGGGTATTTTGTTATTGGTCAAATACGTCTAATTAGTAAAATCAAAATCTGAGTATTAACCCAATGTCATATGTATTTTTGTTTAATCTATTTTTACACCGATTTAACAATAACATATTCTACATGGCCCGAAAAAATTCAGAATTACTTCTTTAATATCATTCAAATATGTATGTTTTTTTCAAAAAAATGAGTCAGTATCGATTACAAGTGCTTGTCAATATATCTAAGAACAGAACAAACTTATGTATTCAGATACAAAGGTGAAAATAAATTACAAGTGTGACTTAGTTTACTCCTGAAGCAAACGTTATTTTTTTCTAGTATTGAGCCTTGATAAGGATTTCATGATATTCAATACTTTCATAATTTTGTATCTATTATAAAGAAATTATTTTCAAAAAAAGCCCATTGTACTCCCCTATCATGTACTCTGCACAAAGACATCATCCATTCCCTGTCCTAAGTTGTTTTAAAATTGGGCCAGCGTCGCAAACGGTGGACCAACCATAAACCACCATCGGGAATATATATCATATATATCATGGTTGCCTGAATGCAATTGCAGCACTACAAATGCTGAGTAACATCGCGATCGCTCCTGGTCAGCGTTTACAATTTACTCCCCTTCAACACAGTGTCGTGAATTTATGAATTGTGAGATTCGCCCAGGCCTGGGAAAGTGTACGTTTTCAGTTTTTATTTTAACAATAACTGAATAGAGCTCATTGCGATATGTACTGCTCCAGTTAAACCACTTCACATGCCATAACCCCTTTAACCCTTTAAGCCCTCACGATGCATTAAAGCATCATTTTACATCCCTGAAAACAGAATTCATTTTCCTCCAACAGAGAGTTTAAGAACGAAAATTTTCATAAAACTGGTTTACCAATACATGGTGATTTTCTTAAATTTTAAACCACATCAAGTCATCTTCATCCACTACAAGTCGAGAATTGCGACAGCAATTCGCGGCTTGTAGTGGATATAGATGACAATGGTAAATTCAGGCTTGAAAGGGTTAAGTACTCTTTTTTTTTAATATTAGACGATAACATATTTAATAATATTTAAAATAGATTAATAATATTATTATAGAAATTAGTATTCTTATTCGAAGATTTTATCTTGATATTATTGAGTAATTTCCAAATGATGATTAAAAAAAATAACCATAGTAGAACAACATTTAAAGCTATGAAACTGTCATTAGAATATTTCTTGACTAGTATATGTTGTTGACATAATTTAAGGTCATCTTCACACTTCAAGGTTAATTTAAAGGTCAAATATACAAATAAAGACAAGAATAATGCAATTTGGACTGGTGAATCAATTTTTTTGTTTCCAATCTGAGTGAGTGAATTGGAAAAATGTTGCTGCACATAGAAATGACACTAACCTAATCTTCTGTAGCATGATCATCAAACCAATTTGCTGCCAGTTGTAAATTGTGGCAGCCTGAATCCAACCGAGAATCAGCGTCTTTATTACTTAAATAAATATCAAGCAAACGTTTTACTAACTTTTATATCAAACGACAATGAATGAATGTATGACGGAATAGCTATATAGCTATTATCAGTTTTTTTAGAGTAGTTGTTTTGAAGTAGTTGTCCACCGTGAAACATGTCACGGCACAAACGTATTCCCAGAATGCAACGCGCTCGCTACAGAGAAAGTAAGGATGAAAGCCACCTGGTGAATATATGTAGACTAAACAGACATCGATGTGGACAAGAACTTTAACCTCAAGTAATTACAGTCCCATAGACATGCATGTAGGCCAATCATCACCCACACGCCAGAAACAACAGTCATATCAGCAACCGTTCTCATCCACTAGCGATAGTTATTCATGGAAAGTTTATAAATTGTGAATTAAAATAAAATATTTTAAATGGGGGTTAGCCTCCTTTATTTTTTTCATTTACAGCTGAAGTCATTGACTGCCTTTAAAAGGTGGGCAAATGTCAATGTCAGTGACTCTCGTAGTTTAGAGAGGGGTTGTGATTCAGTCCATCATATTAATACGACCCTTTGTTTTTCTTTTGCGTGTCCTTGTTAATTCCAAACATAAAATCAAACATTGTCAAAAAAAAAGATACATAATAAACTTGCATTATTAATCCCCCCCCCCCTGACCACAATAACTAGCGAGATCTGGCAAAATAAAAATAATATAGTCCAGTCTAAACTTTTACTGAATACATCCAAAGTAATTACTTGGGTGAGACCTTAAGCTCCCTCGGCGAATTTATGCATAAAGTATTTGGCATAAAATCTAAAGAATAAAAAATGTCATTAACACTATAACGTCACTCTGAACTATAAGCTGAGATAAAGCGCTGAAAATATTTTTATATAGGCCTTAACCAAGAGACCAAAGTTGTCTTTTCAATTTGAAATCATCATAAATGTATTAGTGAACTCCTTCCACTTAATCTGTATACCTCTATTATGGGTCTACGGCAATATAGTTTACTCTTTCAGTGCTGGGATTGACTCTAGACGTCAGAATCTGACGTCTAGAGTCAATCCCCGCACTGAAAGAGTAAAGCGCTAATTCATAGAGTTTAATATTAACCCTTCAAGCGCTACGCTACGGAATTTAAGTTTTGACCCGCTTGAAATTGTGTCTCTCTCGCTACTCGCTAGCGCGATCCACAACTTAAGGTGGGTAAAAATACTTATATCTGTATCATATGTAGATCTGCTACTATTCGCGAGGTTTTAATAATTGCGAATTTTGCGAGGAGGAAAAATTCGCGAATTTAAGAATCTCGCGAAATTATTATTATTATAGCGCTACCTATCATCGAAATTGATATTTCGCGAATTCTGGACTTCGTGAAAAGTTCAAAATCACAAATTCGCAAAAATCCAAACACGGGAAAATTATTAGATCTACAGTAGGCCTATGCGTCAATCTTTACCTGCAAGTATAATTCTAATTAATTTCTCTTACAAATTTTGTTTATTACAGACCAAAAAAGGATAAAAACGGCTATGAACGTGAATTGCATTTTAATGATTACATTCACAAATACTGTATATTTATCACGTTAATATGACTCAGTTTGATTTATTTATCGAAACAGACAGTCTATTTCACATGTAGGCCCTATGTCAAAGCCAAAATATAGGTCACATCGCAATTATCATAATTACTCACATTCACATGACCTATTCCCCCAAAATATGGAATATGAACAGCGTAATCCGTCAAAATATGAACTTTCTGAGCTTTTATTTTATTCCAGATATTACATCCCGCCATTTAACCCATTTAATCGCAAAGTTATTTAATTGGAATTTTTACTTACTTGGAGCTGTGTCTCGCTGACGTAATTCACAACATCAAGTGAGATAAAAATTATTCAGATTGTCAAAATGGAGGTCAACTTTTCTCAAATCTTGCTTATTGTAATAAAAAATAAATATAAAACGAATATAATCGTCACCGGCAGCCGACTACAGGGTTAATGAGCGAGTGAATATGAGACATTCAACCAATGTTGGGCCAGCGTCGCGTGGGGACGCCCAAGCTAGAAGAGAGCCATCGCAGAAGTGACATCTCAAGATGAATGAGAATAATATTTTTTGGTGAGCTAGGCCTTGTCATGCTAGGCCCATACGTACGTTTTAACCATTTAAACCGTCATGATGCCCCAGATAATCACTTTGCATCCCTATAAACGGCCATAATGCCGCCCCCCCCCCCCCCTCCAAATGTTTCTAGAGGAAACATTTTTCATGAAATTAAATCAACAATTTAATGCATGTTCAAAATAAGCAATACGATAATTTCGTCTCTATATCTCGCTTAACTCAAAAATTACAAAACGTTTAGTTCTTGTCTATGGATATGTTGAAGTCATATGGTCATATTAAAAGGCCAAAATAAAATCACCGATTTTTTATGATTTTAACCTGATTTTGTCGCTTTAAAATGTAAACGTAAATTATATTGTTGAATTATTTCACGTTAATCAAATAATTGAATCCTGTGAGATGTCTATTTTTTTACAAATATAATATTATAATAGGAAATATATCTATCAAAAGAATTCATCAAATGAATGAACAATACTCCCATTTTACCTCAGTTCGCTCTTCATAATGTTAAATATTATCAAATAAGCCTGCCTTTCACGATAATTTACTTTTCGCCTGGCCTTGTTCAGTATATAAAATAGACTATATGAAAAAAAATTGTTCGCTATGAACTATATATTAAAATGTATCAGGTTCGTCCCTGTAAATAACTAAGGACAAAGGCCGCTGACTTAGTCGCCACCACTCAGACGATGTTATCATTCTATGATAAGAGAAAACACAATACATCAACCCAATACTGTGGCAATGCTGGGCCAACGTCTGCGACGTTGGTCAAACATTGACACAGCATTGGGTTGAGTCTAGTGTTATCACAGGGTGCTGTTATCTCAGAGATAGCATAATGTGCCGCAAGTGGACAAACAAGACGCCGACGAGGGGGCAAGACGAGACTTGAAAATCTACATTTATTTTATTCACCATAGTGGATAAAATTAATGATGAATGTCAATTTTTGTAATATATAGTAGGCCACCACTTTTTTATTTGTGGATTGGTTTGCTTTAAGTTAAATTTACACTTGTATCGCTATTTATAGTGCTAAACTACCTACCATAGTTTTGAAACTTTCTATAAATATATTCTCACGCTGTATTTCCTATAACAGATTATCATGTTTATATTTGTATATTGTCTTGTTTCAAATAACTAATAAAAGTTTATTCGTTTAAAAATAATTTTGGTTTAACATGTTCAATAATAGACAGAACGAGACATGAAAACCCTGCCTAAATTAGATTAAAGGGACTTGCCCAGGTCTACAATCATTGAAATATCGGTGATTTTATTTTAGCTTATTAATATGACCATATGATGTAAACATGTCCATAGACTAGAGCTGCGAAAGTTTTTTTTAATTTTTGTGCTACGCACTTATCAGTTAGGCTGGATATAGAGACGAAATTCCCGTATTTCTTATTTTTGACATGGTTGTCAATAATTAGA
>OZ024908.1:93898945-94043945 GCA_964017125.1 Flabesymbios commensalis
ATTCTCAGTTAATCAAATTATTCAATTTGTGACATGTCTATTTTTCAAACATAACAATATTTTTCGTCATTTGAAATTGAAGATAGCGTTAGCAATTCCAGCTTTTAATGGATGAAAAATAAAAATAAATACTTTGGCATCTCAAGGGTTAAAGTAAAAGACAATGGGGTATCAGCTCTGTATCCGTTCACGCTAATCTATAAGTATGTTAACCCTTTAACCGCCAAATTATTAAATCTGAATTTTCACCCACTTGAAGTTGTGTCTCGCTGACGTGATCCACAACTTCAAGTGATTGAAAATTGTTCAGATTTGACAAAAGGAGGTCAACTGTTTTCAAATATGGCCCTTTGATGTCACATTTTATCTTCACCATGTTCAAAAGATGGTACTTAATGTGCCAATAAAAATGAAAACCCGAATATATGCGGCACCGGCGGTTAAAGGGCCAGATTGCTGAATATATTTTGTTTAAACCATGAAGACTAAAGGGTTTTTCTCAATTTGAAATCATCATAAATGTCTTAGTTAGCTCTTTCATTTGAATAGCTATGTTATGGCTCTACGACCATTACAAATATTTTAATTCTTTCAGGCGGAGATCATCTTTCAACGCCAGATTCTGACGTCTACAGACGCCAGATTCTGACGTCTACAGACGTCAGATTCTGACGTCTACAGACGCCAGCATCTGACGTCTACAGACGCCAGAATCTGACGTCTACAGCCGCCAGATTCTAACGTCTACAGACGCCAGCATCTAACGTCTACAGACGCCAGCATCTGACGTCTACAGACGCCAGATTCTGACGTCTACATACGCCAGATTCTGACGTCTACAGACGCCAGATTCTGACGTATAAAGACGGTCTCCGCCCTGAGAGGGCTAAGTAGACTAATCATCTGCCTAAGCATGTTAAGAGGACCATTTCCTCTGATAACGATCAAAACTAGGAACATTTATTTCATTTTCCACTTCCTGTATTGCAGTATTATCATAATTATACCGCGATTATCACTTAGATCTCTGAAAAGTAAACAGTATTTAGTCTCGGAGTAAAGGGTTCGAATCAGTTAATATTTCTAAAACATGAATTGCTTTATAAAATTGAAGTTCTTTAACAAATCAGAATATATTTAAAGAGTTATTATCATTAAGCATATCTATTGTATAATATGGTGTGTATGTATTATTGTCTATACTAATTGATCTATTTCTTATGTGTATGTAGGCCTACCGATAATATTTATCAATAATTATTGTATGTCATGATATTATATGTAACTTTATTTTTGTCAACTGCTTGAAATAAAATTTGAAAAAAAGTCAGTTGCGCAGATTAAGGATAGCTTTCACTTTTATTAACTGGTAAAACGAGGTGAAATAAAACATAGGCCTACTCGTCGACGTCAGTGGAGTTAGCATGATTATGGAAAATCTGCTGACTCAAATACACGCCGATTATCGCTGTGTGGACCAACTCCTCACTTAATTATCTTCAAGTGTTTTCGATTTGAATCAATCGCAGCAAACACAATACTTTGGCCTCAGGAATTAAGCTTATGCTGGATTGATGCTGGGCCAGCGTTGTAGAGAGTGTGCCAACATTGCGCCACCATTGGCCCAGCGTATATTGTTGGTTGAATAAGAGACATGTTGACAGAGAGGGTGCGGCGCTTCGGTAGAGCGGCTGACTGCCTCGTCAGTCATGAGATCGTTCCGGGTTCGAATCCCTCTGATCCTGCGTGGTTTTTTTTTTAGAGAAATACCATTGTTTCTCCCTTTATAATGTGGCTAGGCGATCACGTTATTGGCGGCCCCGTCAAGGTCCGGTTGAAACCAGTGTATCTACGTTAATTTACAACTTACAAATGTTGACGGATGGGGATTGAAAATGAAACCCTATAGTCTACTATTCCGGTCGTTCGCCAGTTTGGAGCACTGTCCCTGAGCTCGTCCCACCAAGGATTTAGGTGGTCTAGAATACATATTGTTATTTAGTATGATAAATTCTAAAAACAATTGTTTTTAACTCCTTTTTAAAAATGATCTGGATCATCCCAAATCTCTGATCGTTGAAGTTTCTTGGCCCGAGACATATGTCTGGTACAAACATCATGCGCATCCGTGCATTACTTTTGGGGTGAGGAACAAACAAACGACCAAAACATAACCCTTCTGACGACGGTTGATTTTACAAATACAAAATTGAATCCATCACTGTCATCCTGTCTGTGGCGAGATGTGAGGAAGCCGGTGCTCGTCTCTTATACAGCACAACCAGGCAAGTACACAAACATTGGCCCGAAATTGTACAAATGTTATACAAACGTTTTGTGTTTACTGGGTAGGGAAGTTCTTAAGTTCCATATGGTATATGATCCCCCAGAGCAGTGATAATATGTCGACTGTGGTTTTATTCGCATCTGGGGTCGCATCTGTTGGTTGTTTCAGAAGTGAAAAATATCTGTGAAAGTGATAAGGGAGATCGGGGTTTTTAGTTGAAATGCGGGGTAAGTTGAAACACGGCATCTCAAGCCCGTAGTATGATCCTTATGGATCATGTGAGAACACCCAGCGAATGCCGGTTGTGTAATACATGACCCATTTTATATAAAAGATCAACACATGTAACGTTAGATTGCCCAGTAGATTTTTTGTTCAGTTTTTGATGTCTGGACTGAATTTTGGTCTCCCGCGCTTGCGTCACTTACCAAAAAGCACAGTCTGGATCTTTCGAAAGTGACTCTTATACAGCACAACCAGGCAAGTACTATACGTCCTTCTGCTGCTGGCTTAAACCTTTAAGTCCTCACGATGCCTCAAAGCATCATCTTTCATCTCTGAAAAAAATACCTAATTTCCAGTTAGGCTTAATTTCCAGTTAGGCTGGATATAGAGACGAAATTCCTGATTTCTTATTATATTGACAACCATGTCAAAAATAAGAAATATGGGAATTTCGTCTCTATATGTAGCCTAACTTCTAAGTGCGCAACACAAAAATTTTAAAAAAATTGCAGTTCTAGTCTATGTACATGTTTACATCATATGGTCATATTAAGAAGCAAAAATAAAATCACCGATTTTTTTAATGATTTTAGACCTCGGCATGTCCCTTCAAGATATTTCAGCGTTGTAAGGGGTAATCTGTGAGATGATGTAAGATAGATACTGCCTTATGGTTATTTCAATCTTCATGGATTGCCTGCTTATTATCAATTTATTATTATAAGACTGCAGTTCAATCACCTATACGAAAGCCCTTGGTCCGCATAGCACGAATATACACATATGTATTAAGGCTTACTTCATCATTGAAAACAGATTTAAAGGCAGTAACGTTTTAAAATAATATTAATGTAAAAAATTGCGGCATGATCATCCGTAAGTGTTATGAATAGGAATGGAGGGCATGCCCAATATATACCCCATGCCTAATTTCGCTTGGCACCGGTATGGTGTTTTGTGTTGGTGTTTTACGTCACCTCATGATTTACAGTGTGTTTCTCCATGTTATTTAGGTTGCTAATGGAAAAAATCCACCAGTCCATTATTCATCAGACAACTATTTGTACACAGAGTGCGTGGCAAAGGACGCTGAGCAATGTTGTTTCAATGTTGGGCCACCGTCTGCGACGCTGGCCCAACATTAAAACAACATTGAGCCAATCTCCCGCGCTTCCTGAGTGCCATGGCGTCACTTACCAAAAACACGCAGTCTGACCCAGTTTGGATCTTTTTCAGCAGAAACTTTCTCACTAAACCAGATAAACACCACGTCCCTTTGGATCATAGATCTAGAGATATGCTTTGGATAAGAAAAGGTGTATCTGCCACTTTAAAAAGTGGCAGATACACCCTTTCATATTCAAGGGGACGACGAGATGTTCAGCCGATGCCGCTGTCTACTGCAAACTACGACGGTGGTAAAAAGTTGAAAATAACATCTCGTTTGTATAAAAAAGAGTTTTGTTTTTTACATTTATTCATTCCTAAAGGATAACGATATGAAAACGGTGGTAATTTGAGCGATATCGGAAAATACAAAAAGTACTCTACTGAATAGGGGCATATCTAAAAAAATGCAAAACAGGGAAAACACATGTTTGAGAAGCAGGGGGGTTGGGTCTGTCCAAACCTCGGCAACACGTTATCAGTCTAGCGTTGACATTATGCCATGAATGCCGAGGGCGGAACCAGGTTGTATTGAAAGGGTGTCCGATAGCAATTTATTTTGATTATAAATGTATGTGTCATATAATGATTTGAAAGTATTTTCAGATAATAAGGTAGGCTAGGGCTTGGGATATCATCAGAGTACATTTTGAGGTATCACATGAGTACATTTCGAGGTATCACCAGAGTACATTTTGAGGTATAATCAGAGTGGGGCTACATTTTGGGGTACCACCAGAATACATTTTGAGGTACCATTAGAGTATATTTTGAGATATCATCAGAGTACATTCTGAGATATCACCAGAGTACATTTTGGGGTGACATCAAAGTACATTTTGAGGTACAACTGGAGTACATTTCGAATTACCACCGGAGTATATTTTGAGGTACCATCAGAGTACATTTATTGACAAATACTAATGTTTCGTAATTATTCATAGTGATATTATAACGGAATTTAATTTAAAAAACAGGGCTCAGGACCCCCCTGGCTCCGCAACTTACATTATTTACCAGATTTGACGATTGTTCCTATGTTTAGATAATTACAACATATATACGTCAATTTATTACTACTTCTTATTAGGCCTGCTACTAAGTTCCACGATTTGCAAGCCACAAATGTAAAATACACACGCGACCAAAGACATGAGAAAACGTTTAGCCTTGTGCCCAGCTCCGCTGTGAAAAAAACAAAATGTAGGGGCTGTTTACTAGGATAGTAACCAGCTACTGCCTTTTGAATAATAGCCTACTGCCTTTTGGTTTAGCACGACAGGCAGCTGGTCTGAATCTAGGAATATTGCAGATGTTTACACTGGGGTGTCCACTAATATAGATTATTCTGCCAGACTTAATGTTTTATCCTTGAGCTCGTAGTGTTTTTTGTTCCACAGGCGTCTGGCGGGTTGTTAACCCTTGTAGTACTAGGCTCATATATATATATATATAGACGGTTTCAACCCTTTAACCGCCTGTGCCGAATCTATTCGGTTTTTCACTTGATTATTACCACATTCAGTGCCGCCTTTTAAACATGGTAAAGCCATAATGTGATATCAATCAGCACGATTTGAAAAGAGTTGATCTCCATTTTGTCAAATCTGCATAATTTTCACTCACTTGAAGTTGTGGATCGCGTCAGCGAGACAAAACTTCAAGTGGGTGAAAATTCTAATTGAAAAATTTGGCGGTGAAAGGGGTAACGCACGACTATCGTCATTTTGATAGCCGATTATTAGAAACAAAATGTATGTTTAAACATCAAGATTTGTAAACGTTTGGTCTCAAATTGCACGTGACACAACTTCAAGTGGGTAAAAATTATTCATATTCGTTTAATTTGAAACGAAACATTTGCAAATCTTGACGTTTAAATAATAATTTTCTTCCCGATAACTGTGATATGATCGACTAATAAAACGGAATAAAAACGACTATAGTCGAGCCTAGCGGCGACAGGGTCAAGTTATTTTTAATTTTCTTGAACGTCACTGAAATAAATAAAATGCCTAAATAATTCGTGGTAAATAATCAGTTAATAAAGTAATATAGTTTTGAAAAAGTTTATTTTTCGTAAATAGATATATTTTTCGTAAATTAATAGGGCCTACTGGAAAATGCGTCAGCAATTTTAGCTTTATAAATGACGAAATATTAAGGGGACCCCTTGGGATGAGACATTTTCAATGCTGTCAATGTTGAAAAATTAATTTATATGAAGCTATATAACCTACTGATCTTAACTGAAAATACAAAAAAGTCAAAAAACAATTTTGAAGCATCGAAAAAGAGTGAAATAGTTATATTTCCAGGTCGTATATTTCCATGTAAACAAAACAAGTCAGCAATATACAGCACTTTACACCGCATATTCCCACGTCTTGGACGAAGATCAAAGCAATCGCCGCTAATTGGTGTCTTATAGTCAGCACATGGGGGGGGGGGGGGCACACCTGCAGCAATGATGGTTTGCTCAACGCTGGGCCGACGGCATCATTGCTGTGCTAGCATTCAACCATCTTTTAGGAGAACTCATTGTATGTTTGGGTTTTGTACGGATTCTTTTAAATATTGTTAGAAAATATTTCTAAAAATCTGAAATTCCTGAAAGAAATTAAAAAATGCTCTGTGGGATACACTACTTCATTACAACATTAAAAACGAAAATTGATGTCATCAAACTGAGTCGCTTTAACACAATTTCACCCTCTGTAGACTTGTCATGCATATACTCTTTCTAACAGGCTGTCCTGATTTCCAATGAGTCATCAACAAACGCTTATTTACCTCAACGAAAGTGACTATTTTCATGTCGAAATTTCTTTAGTGTAAATTTATGGCGTGTACTTTAGGTACACACCAAATGGATCTCTATTCGTGCAAGTGCTTGCAAGGTGGTGCAACAGCTGTTCATAGAATACCTAAACAAAAAGTAGAACACTCTTTAGCAATGTTAGAAAGGATGTCACACATGACATGTATCTGCATGACAGGCCCACAGTGGGTGCATTTGAAGGGCTAACGTCGCGTGTCTGTTGTGTGTATTTTAACTCGAAGAAAGAGCTCAATTACAATATATTCGTATCATAATTCACTCATAATTCGGATATACGAATCTATCTCATGTCTTTCTTTCTCCTTAATGTAACATTTGACAAATCCTCCACGTACCTTTATGACGAGCCCTTTAGGCGGGGCTTGTGGTATGGGATCCTCTCTGATCTCTATAGTCTTAGGTCCGGTCAGAACTAATCTCTTGTTGGTGGCCATTGTAGTAATTTAAGAGCTGTGAATTAGCAGTAGGTCTCAGCTTGGTCAATTTAGAGATACTAATCTCAAATCGTCACAGAAACTGGATTGTCTAGTCTGGTAAGAATGCTACGAACGTATAGACTGTCAGCTTGGTGAGCGTCTCTCTTATCTGGAAAACCCCTGTGTGTGTGCCCCGTGGGGGAGGGAAGGGTGAAGACAGATATCCGAGTAAACACAAAACATTTGTAAAACATTTGCGCAACGTCAACGTAGGGCCGACGTTGTACAAATGTTATGTATCCATGATATCCCAGTAAATACAAAACATTTGTATAACATTTGTGCAACGTCGGCCCAACGTCAAAGACGTTGGGCCGACGTTGTACAAATGTTATACAAATGTTTTGTGTTTACTGGGATATCCCAGCAAACACGAGACGCTCAGTCAATGTTGTTACAAAGGCGGGCCAACGTCGAGGACGATGAGCCAGCATTGCACCAACATTGGCTGAACGTGTTTGCTAGGATGGGAAAGAGAGGGGGAGGTCCAAGTCGGTTTCTAGCGCCTTTCCAGAAAATCTTCCTGTTATCTGGTTATATCTTATGTAGAAAACAAAAGGTCATATCTGCAAACACTTTGCACGCTAGGTGCACGTAAATTAGATTCACTCAGCAACCGTTAACCCTTTGTCTGCTTAACACGACTGTAGTCGTTTTAATCTGTTTTATTAGACGGTTATTTCATAGTTATTGGGAGCGAAATGAGAGTTTAAAGGTCAAGATTTTCAAATGTTTGGTGTCAAAACAAATAAGAGTAATTTTCACCCACATGAAGTTGTGGATCGCGGTACCGATACACAACTTCATGTGGGTGGGAATTAAAATAAATTAACCTCTCGGGATAAAGGTTAACACAATGCTTAGCTAATGGTGGGCCAGCGTTGTATACGATGGCCCGGCATTGAGGACGCAACATTAGATAACTGGGTTAGAAAAAATAGGACGTCTAAAGCTTCAGTTTATAACTAAACTTGACTATTTTTCGTATAAAAAGGGTAATATTTCATTCACTGTGAGATGAATTCCAGGGTAAAATAAGATTTAAATTTAGGTTAGCTACAGGGTTAAAAATACCAGATATAAGCTTTCGCTTTTAACATGACAAGATATTGAAGATAAAAGATAATGATTTGATACATTTTCATGATGTGTGGGAAAATATAGCGTTAATAATTTCGATGCATTACGTGTGATCTTTCAGGAGTAAATATTATTCCCAAGATATGGGTTTTATATCTCACACATGCGCAATAGGGTTAAACCCTAGATATCTGAGATAGTCAATTGAAATTTTCAGTGATTTAAAGTTGTGTGTCAATAGTGTGATAATTTTTTTGTGAAATTTAAATCCCATTATATTAGTATGTGTAGTTTAAAGGGACCCCTTGGGATGAGACAATGTTGTCAATTTTGAAAATTTAATTTATATTAAGCTATATAGCCTACCGATCTTAACTGAAAATACCAAAAAGTCAAAAAACAATTTTAAAGCACCGAAAAAGAGTGAAATAGTTGTATTTCCAGGTCGTATATTGCCATGTAAGCAAAACAAGTCAGCAATATTCAGCACTTTACATCACATATTCCCACGTATATATATGTAAAAATATGAAAATTCTGCAAAAAATAAAAACATGATCCGTGGGATACAGTACTTCAGTACGGAATTAAAAACGAAAATGGATGTCATCCCAAGGGGCTGCTTTAAAAACTTTGAGCTACTTGTTTTAGAAGTGCTCATAAAAACAGAGAATGTCTACTGTAGTCGACATAGTCGTGGGGGGGGGGGGGGGGGCGGGGGTAGGGCGGGGGCCTTGGTGCAGTGGTTGAAGCTTGGAAAGTCAGATCTCGAGATTGCGGGTTTGTCCCCCGTTCTGGCCTTCCAGTTTCAAAGAAACAAATTGTTTCTTCACTGCTACCTCGTAAAGATTTAATATTGTGGAGAGCCTCCGTGACCTCAGACCACCAGGGCTCGAATTTCGAATCCAGTGTCTGGAGGGAAGTGTCATCTCACCATCCTCAAGATGTTCTCTTGGCCCAGTATAGCCTATATGTGCACAAAGGTGGCCTAAACCCCCATTGATTTAATTTAATTTACAGAGTGGGGTCTACCGTAGGCCTAACCTAATTTTTTTGATTCAGTGAAGCAGAACAACCCACCTAAAGGCTTTAATTTCCATCTTGATATTACCATCACCATCCATCAATGTCATAGAAGAATTATATTACTAGAAAAAAACCTTTTGAAGTACCGGTACACAGCAAATTACCATCAAATTTTGCGTGTTGATGGCGTGGGGGGGGGGGGGGTGTAGGGAAGCTACAAAAATTATCAGAGCGGAGAAAACTGAAAAAAAGCTACTCCCAGTATCTTGTGAAACAGACTATAGTAGCACAAGGGTGATTTTTGGTTCAAATGAACAGCTAACGCGTGATATGGACCGACTGTTGTTTTAATGTTGGCTCACCGTCTTCGACGTTGGAAAAACATCAAACATCTCGCGTTGTATTTGCTGGGTGACTAACTGACTTATGGCACGACCTGAGAGGCAGGAGGATCATGTTGCGGGACCAGATTTACGACATATAAGTATTTCTATATCACTTAGAATTACACAGTAACATTATAGCACATACATCAGCCACAAATTCTTCACAAATACACTATGAGTGCAAAAGTGAACAACAGTAAGGGAGCCACCATTTAAATTCAGAGTGTGGGGGAAGTAGCAATGGTGAAAAAAAAAATTTTTTAGAGATAATTTTTTTAAGTGATATGCACAGCAGCTAATTATATATTTTATTATACAGTGCATATGTAACAGCAGTGTAGTGTGAAACGCTCTTGGGGAAAAAGACACGGAGTGGGGTTCAAGCATTTAGCATCTAATGTATTTAATTTGTTTAGTCAATGCATAACCAATGCCCACAAATAATTCGGGATGCACATTTTTTTCTGGTGGCGCATACACAAAATAAAAAAAATATCGTTTTAATCAAAACGTTAACCCGGCTGCTGTGAATTGTTTGTTTCTATTTGAACCTGGAATTTGCTCATGCAATTTTCAGCTTCAAATGACGAACAATACTCTATTTATGAAAAAAATCATGTAAAAATCAATGGTTTGCTTACTTGTGCATCTACGAAAAAATGTTTTATAATTTTCAGTGACATTTTATTTTGTTGCAACCGTATAATATACTGTAGATCTGGTAATATTCGCGAGGTTTTAATTTTCGCGAATTTCGCAAGGAGGACAAATTCGCGAATTCAAGAATCTCGCGAAATTTATTATTTTATATACCGCTGCTAAATAAAAATTCGCGAATTCTAAACTTTGTGAAAAGTCCCCAAATCAGAAATTCGCGAATATTTAAACACGTGAGAGTGACCAAATCTACAGTACACGGTTCTAGCAGTACAAGGGGTTAAAGTGACACAATTAGCCTAAAATCATAAACTAGAGCATGACGGCACTACAGTGGAGCTTGCGTCGACCTTCAGGGTTATTGTTCTACGGACAGCTAAAATGAAGCTGTCTCACAATAATTTATTATTAAAACTTTTTTGCTTATTTTAATCAAAAGACCAAGTCATAGAAAATGGCGTTTAATTTATTATTTAACTGTTTAAAGTTATAAAACCCAGTAGGGGTTTCTGAACTCTGAACTTTAAAGTTTGAAGTCCAAAGTCTGAACTCTTTAAGTCCGATAAAATCCGAAGTAGCCTATATTGTCCAAAGTCTGAAAATGAAAGACCGAAGTTTAAAATCCGAATGACGAGGTCTGTCCGAAGTATATCCAAAGTCTAAAATCCGAACTCTAAGTCTAAAGTTAAAAGTTTGAAGTTCGAATTCTGATGTGTGAAGTTCGAAGTCTGTCCGGAGTCTTAAATCTGAAGTTTGAAATTCAAAGTCAGAAGTCCAAAATCCGAGGTCTGATGTTCGAAGTCTGGCCGAGGTCCAAATTCTGAAGTAGAAGTCTGACGTCTGAAGTCTGTCCGAAGTTTGTCTGAAGTCTGTCATAAGTCTGAAAACTGTCCGAAGTCTGTCTGAAGTAGTCTGCATGATAGCGATCACCATCAGAGTTGGGGTCAATTCTGGAATTGAATGGGAATTGAGCTCAATTCCTGACTCAATTCCAGGAATTGGAATTAAAAAAAAGGCATTGGAATTGAATTGACAAAAATGCCCGGAATTGATAAAGGAATTGACTTTTTTATCCATGTTTATTTTTTAAGCGCTATTAAACGCTTGAGTGATCATCACTTTTGTCATTGCAATAGGATTTCACCTGATCTATGTTGATTGATATGTGTATTCAGGTATTATACTACTATTACTACTACTAATAATAATAAACTTATATAGTCCTAGTTTCCTAAATTATATTAAAAGGCTTTATTCAATTTATGTAAAAATAGTCATCTAAATGACTAGTGACCATCAAGATTAAATAAAACTGATGTGTAATCCAAATAATAGTTGTAACGAGATTGCTCCTGCTAAGGTGGAGCAATTCAATCTAACTATCACAGATTGGTGTGTGCTTATATACTTGTTACTTGTTGTTACTTGTTTACACCCAATTAATTTACTACCGCGGCCTGGTGTAACCAGCCAGTAACAGTTTTGCCGAGAAGTGCGACTCAATGACAACTCAACTAGTGTCAACACCTACCACTGTGTATAATTATAGTGTTAAAGAATTACCATTGAGTGGCTGAATTATTAGCAAAATAAAACGCCGAGCCGGCGTTGGCTTAATGTTGAGCCGTCATCGCGAACGTCGGGCCAACATTATATCAGCATTCGGTCAATGTTCCGTGTTTGCTGTCTCAAAGTTCTGGAAATAATTGTACTTTTATTTTATTAATGTTTTCCTTATATATTCGCGCAAGCATGATCACACTGTTTAACTATCACTTTTGTGTCACTTAACAGTACTTTTTAACATTTTTATTTAAAAAGTAATGCTTGTCTCAGGGGCATAATTTTAGTTCTCGTATTTGTTATATTTTTGTCATTTGGACGTCTATGGTTTATAAAAGAATCACGAGCCATGATTAGACTTAGGTGAATGAATGGCTTAGAAAATAACTATCGCTTGTCCCTCGAGTTGGTAGAGCAGAAGAAATATCGGGACCTTGAAACGAATGCGTTTCCAATAGACGTGAGCCAATGCTGATTTAATATTGGGAAAGCGCTGAAGACGGTGGAGCAACATTAAGGCAACATTGGGTTAACATCCAGTGTTAGTTGGAAGTAAGTTATGCAACGTAGCCAAGCGCTCTAATTGCCCTCTGATTACTTTCCTAATATGCCTTTTTGTGCCCTAGAGGTTATCCTGATATATTTTCTTGGCCACACGCTAGAATTAGATATTAAATAATAATATAGTCGTAAAATAAATAATGTGAATAATTGCATCAATTGAAATACAACAATAGATCCTACGTTGCTTTATTTTAATACAAGCTTATTTGAGTGAGGTGTGGGTCGACACGCCGTAGCCACCGGAGGGTCAGACTGATCAGAGTTGCAAGTTGCACGGCTTGTCGCGAGACATTGTGTTAATTACACTGCCGTGTTGATGGCAATAGTGGAGTAACAGTTAGTCTATAGAAATAACGCGCTCACATCCGCGTCCACACGAGTACAACTCCGTCATCACGTATCAAAGATGTACTCCACCCTGCTAATATTAAAGTCTAGTAAGTGTAACATGTTTAAATATGTTTACAAGATAATAAATACAATGTATTTCATTTTATATCAGGTGTTATTATTTTATTTTATATCAAGTTATTATACAGCTGTTCTATGTGTATCAAAAGTCTCATCCTTGGGTGGAATTGATAAGGAGTTGACTTTTTAAGAATTAGAATTGAATTGTAATTGACTTTTCTTAAAACCAAAAGAATTGGAATTGACTCAGAAATTGATAAAAAGGAATTGGAATGGAATTGATAAAAAGAAATTGACCCCAACTCTGATCACCATTCCTGATCCTCATAACATATATTATAATGTATTTCTTGAGCTTATTTGGTTACATATGTATGTTTGTTTTTGTTGCGTGACAAATAAATTGTCCGAGTCTTTGAGTCCGAAGTTTGACGTCTGTAAGATGTCTGACAATGAAGGCTACAATCCGACGTCTGAAGTATGTCCAAAGTCCACAATCCGAAGTCTGAAAACTGATGTCTAAAGTCCACAATCGGAAGTCTGATGTACGAAGTTTGACGAAATCTGAAGTTTGATGCCCGACGTCTGTCCGAAAACTGGCTGAATTATGTCCAAAGTCTGAAGTCCTACGTATGTCTGTTCAAAACCAGGAGTACAAAAACCAAAGTCTGAAGTCCAAAGTATGTCCAAAGTCCGAGTCTGAAAACAAAGTCTGAAGTCTGTCAGATGTCTAAGTTTGAAACCGAACTCCAGAGTCTAACGCCCAAAATTTTGAGTTTGAAGTTGAAAGTCTGAAGTCGAAAGTCTATTTGAAGTCCGTTCAAAGTTTTTTGCTATTATAATAACTTTGTCATACAACACCGGTATTCTATATTGTGTGTTTGTAGATCAATTATGACAACAGCAGGCCAATTGTACCGATAAGCCTGCATATTCCTATCATTATTTTTGGCCTAATCAAATTTTCATTTCTCCGTTTTTTAATCGAGGTCTACTTTATTACAATCTTATCCGAAGATCATATAATCAAAATATATAAATAGGTGAAATAATATTTCAGAATGAGATTATATAGAATAACATTCAATTAACAAACAATATAAAATGCAAACACACGTGTAGGCCTACATGTTTTTAATATACAAACGATTAGGCCTACCTCTTATACAATTTATAATTATATTGATCAGAATTTAATTGGACAGCCCCTCCCCTAATGCTGCAAAATTTCGCCACCGACACCTCCAGGATAATCGGAGCCGCTGGCTATGTATCCGACAAACACTATGAAAATTGTTGGAGCTGTTAGTTTCTCAATGATGGGCCAACGACGGCGACGCTGGCCTAACATTGACACAGCATTGGTTGTATGTCTTGTGTAAGTGTTTGCTTGGCCCAAGCAAAAAAAGGATATCCCCATGAACTGCTTTTCGCTTTTCACGTAGACAGAGAATTAGGCAGAATATATTAAAGACATAATTATAACATGACTGTATCTGCTTAGATACATAACCCGGATACAGATACATGATGATGTTCTACCTTGTGTTTTTTGGGCAGGTGGGAAGACTGCATCGTATTTCTACAGATCTGTAGAAATATGATGCAGTCCTCTCAGCAAACACGAGGCATTCACCCAATACTGTTTCAATGTTGCGCCAACGACGGCGACGCTGGCCAACATTGAAACAGCAATGGTTGAATGCCTTGTGTAACCTTGTGTTTGCTGGGCGGTGTCACTGCGTTGAGGCCTAGTTGCAGGTGCCGTGCATACAATCACTGCTTATTGGGGTACAGCTAATGTCGCGCAGCTGGGTCAAGCGTGACGTCACCAAACTGACCTAATTAATCAACTGGACAGAGGCAGGGGAGAGAGGAGGACTTGTTGAACTTTATATACATGTAGTTCACTGGGTTGACCTGTACGCTGTTTACTGGGCGACGCGTCATCTCTAAAGGCTGATATGGTTTAACATGTTTAACAGAAAAACAGAAATTTAACTGTGTTTATCTGGGCATCTAGATAGAAATCTCAAAATCGGAGCTCGTAGTGCAATGCAGAAAGTTCTTTTTAACAGACACATGACATTAGATATGTTCTCAGCTCAACGAATTTAACGTCATTGTTGTGGAATAAATCGACACTAAAATACATTAAGCTAAGCGCGGGGATCGCTATTACAACCTGACATAGTAGTAAATCATTGCTTTACGTCACTTTTCGGCACAAAAGGTCTTTTAAGTGACATTGTAATACGATAAAAACGTTGTAGTCAATTGATGAGATGAAATGATGTACAGATGATGATGTGAGGGTGGGGTTGATAGGGCGTGGTGGGTTATTGAGAGCGTTTTCCTTCGCTCGCCCGATAAGGGGTTCTGGGCATGTCTAGGGGATATACCCCCAGACATGCCCAGACGGCCGGAGACTTGAGTAGTGACATTGTAATACGATAAAAAAAAAGTTGTAGTCAATTGATGAGATGAATGATGTACAGATGATGATGTGAGGGTGGGGGTGATAGGGCATGGTGGGTTATTGAGAGCGTTTTCCTTCGCTCGCCCGATAAGGGGTTCTGGGCATATCTAGGGTATCTAACCACAGACATGCCCAAACGGCCGGAGACTTGGGTTTCGCTGTACAATTTAATGATGAAACACCGTTGCATTTCGCACAGCTCTGCTATCCTCGGGTCGGATAGTCCCCAGAGTAACAATACGAAGGATAACTCCCTCTGGGTAACTCCATTCATCCCACATGAGAGACCTAATGTCAAACACGCTATTGCCGGTTATTTAAGGCTAGCACAGCCTACATCAGTGCCAGCACTGATGCGGGTGCTGCATTGGCTACGCTGTTGAGCAGAGGGACCAGGGTACGCCACTGGCAATCCGCCCAAAGATTATGGCCAGATACGAGGAGGCTGCAGCTGCCCTTGGATGATTGCTGTAAACTAGTGCTTCCGTACAATGCCGTACACAGCATCCAGCAGACGAAACAGATCCCTAATGACCCTCCCTAGATGGGGGCGAAAAGTACTACTACTAGCAATCATCCCAGTACCCCACAACCTGACGTCTATTGATGCCAGATTATGTCGTCTAAAGACGATACCCGCACTGTAAGACTAAAAATATTTACAATGGCCGTAGACCCATAACATAGGTATTCAAATGGAGCGGAAAGAGCTAACTAAGACATGGATGACCCTTTATCCTCCATGGTTTATAGGAAAGTATTTCAGCGCTTGATTTATATAAGCGAACTTCAGAGCTTCAAGGGTTAAATATTTAGCCTCCTATGCTGCCCCATAGTGACAGTCTATCCAGCGGTGGAGGATTGTCCCAAATCAAAGCTAAAATACTAAATAAATTCTCATCACTATTTCTATTTATTTGGCAAACATCCCTGAAAATTTCGTGAAATTTCAGTAGTTAGACCATTTGATGTGTAACTCAGATATAACAATGTTTTAAACGAACTTTTAAGGATATATGGCAAAGGACTAGAAAATATTGCTTTAAAAATTATGAGAATCAATCGTGAAGTGACCGAGAAACCCGGGCTGAGAAACTAGTGAAAAGATACCCAACACGAGACGTTTACAACATTGGCCCACCGAATTTGGCCCAAGTGTAGTACTCGACACCAAAACTGTATGATGGGTGCTGATTGACAATTTACCACCACGTGACTAGACGTAGTCTTTTCGTTGGATGGGTGTCGACTACACTTGGGCCCAGATCTGGAACACAGCTTCTCCAGGACCAACTGACGAAATATATTCATTGCGCCTCCTTATTATGGCTCTGCTTTTCCAGAAAATCTAAAATGGCCACCAAAATGAGAAAAAAATGCATGCCATTTCAGGGAGAATGAACATTATTATTTCTATATACTTTAATAAAGTTTACAAGTCATAAATTCTGCTTTTCACTATTTGAAACAAGACTACATAAGTCCAGGAGCTCCCGCTCCGAATTAGAATTTGATTTAAGCAATTTTGTGTAGGGTTATTAATGTAGTCGTAGGCTAGGTCAAAAATCAAGACGCAAGACAACTAGGTCTAAGAAGCCCAGTCTAAGAGTAAGATAAGAACTAGACAGTCTGTCAGAGATTGCAAACCTCCATTGAAATTAATGATCCTAATCAGTATCCCAGTAATGGAGTAATGGTCTACCTATCTGGCACGGTTTACCCGATATCATGCCAATCGAAGTAACTAATAGCTGATTTACGGTCATTTTGAATTCGATATAAACTAGTTAAAAACTTAGGGTGCATCCTCTCCCGAAACCTCAAATTTTGTTTTATAGTAATGGACTAACATCTAACACAGTTTGCAAAATATTGGGCATCATTTTGAATTTGATCAAGTCGAAATTTTCCAAGATGCATCCTCAGCTGAAATCTCACATTTCATTCTATAGTAATGGTCTAGCCATCTAGCACGGTTTACCAAATATCGCCCATGTGAAAGTGAATAATGGCCGATAGGAGGCCATTTTTAATTTGATCAAGTCAAAATTTTTCCAGATGCATCCTCTCCTGAAATCTCACAATTTGTTTTATAGTAATGGTCTAGCCATCTAGTACGGTTACCAAATAACAGCTATGTGAAAGTGAATAATGGCCGATAGGCGGCCATTTTGGATTTGATTGAGTCAATTTTTTTCAAGATGCATCCTCTCTTGTAATCTCACATTTTGTTTTATAGTAATGGTCCAGCCATCTAACACGGTTTACCAAATATCAGCAATGGGAAAGTAAATAGTGGCCGATAGGCGGCCATTTTAAATTTGATTGACTTGAAAGTTTTTAAAAGGCATTTTCTCCCGAAACGTCACATTTTGTTTTATAGTAATGGTCTAGCTATCTAGCACGGTTTACCTGATATCAGGCCCATCGAGGTAAATAATGCTGATTGTCGGCCATTTTGAATTCGTAAGATAAAAATTTTCAGGGAGCATCCTCCCCCGAAAACTCACACTTTGTTTTATAGTAATCAGGTAATGGTCTAGCCATCTAGCACGGTTTACCAAATATCAGCCATGTGAAAATGAATAATGGCCGAAAAGGCAGCCATTTTGAATTTGATCAAGTCAAATTTTTTCAAGATGCATCCTCATCTGAAATCTCACATTTTGTTTTATAGTAAGGGTCTAGCCATCTAGCACGGTTGACCAAATATCGGCCCTGTGAAAGTGAATAATGGCTGATAAGCGGCCATTTTGAATTTTATCGAGTCGAATTTTTTCAAGATGCATCCTCTCCTGAAATCACACATTTTGTTTTATAGTATTGGTCTAGCCATCTAGCACGGTTTACCAAATAACGGCCATGTGAAAGTGAATAATGGCCGATTGGCGGCCATTTTGAACTTGGACGAGTTGATTTTTTTCAAAATGCATCCTCTCCTGAAACCTTACAATTTGTTTTATAGTAATGGTGTAGTTATCTTGAGCGGTTTTTATGATATTCTACAATATCAGGCCTGTCGAGGTGAATAATGGCCGATAGGCGGCCATTTTGAATTTTATCAACTTGAAATTTTTCAAGATGCATCCTCTCCTGAAACCTTCCAATTTATTTGATATTAATGGTGTAGCTATCTTGAGCGGTTTTCATGATATTCCGCAATATCAGGCCTGTCGAGGTGAATAATGGCCGATAGGCGGCCATTTTTAATTTTATCGATTTAAAATTTTTCAAGATGCATCCTCTCCTGAAACCTCACAATTTGTTTTATAGTAATGGTGTAGCTATCTTGAGCGGTTTTCGTGATATTCCGCAAAATCTTTCAGTCGGATTTACCGATGTTCTAAATTAGGTCAAAGTGCTGGGTCAACTTCAAGGTCAAGGTCCAAAAACCTGAAAAGGCACAACTAGGGACCATAGAGAACATGTATGTGCAATATGACTGTCATCGGTGCAGTACTTTTCGAGATCTGCTCTGGAAACGAAGTGCGCGTCAAAACAGGTCGTAGTTCTGAACCAGAAGTAGGTCAAAGTTCAAATACCCCAAAAGGCACAACTAGACCCCCTAGGGGTGTTGTGTGTAAAATTTGAAAACAATCGGACAAGTACTTTCAGAGATATGCTCCGGAAACGAATTGTTTACGGACGGCCCAACGCCGAAACATCATCATTTTCTCCTCTGCGACCTTGCGTTTTGAATTCAGATTAAAAATATTTTAACCTGTCCATTAGCCACCTGGAAGTAACCCACATACCAAAAATTGTTATCCTAGCTTATTTTCTTACAAAGTTATAGGCAAGAGAAGAGGCAAAAAAAACGGAGGTAGAATCCATAGCTCCCTCCGTCTCACCTACGGTGACGGCGGGAGCTAAAAAAAACAAGATAACATAAAACTATTTGTTTACTTAATTTGAGCTCGCAATTGATTATTCTTCGTGATTTTGGCATTTTTTATTATCGATATATTTTTGAAATTAGTTTTTGTCATAACGTGAGCAGTGAAACATCTATTTACTGTTTGTAATAATAAGAACAAGACTACATAAGTCCAGGAGCTCCCGCTCCGAGTTAGAATTTGATTTAAGCAATTTTGTATAGGGTTATTAATGTAGTCCTAGTCTAGGTCAAAAATCAAGACGCAAGACAACTAGGTCTAAGAAGCCCAGTCTAAGAGTATGATAAGAACTAGACAGTCTGTCAGAGATTGCACACCTCCATTGAAATTAATGATCCTAATCAGTATCCCAGTAATGGTCTACCTATCTGGCAGGGTTTACCCGATATCAGGCCAATCGAGTTAACTAATAGCTGATTTACGGTCATTTTGAATTCGATATAAATTAGTTAAAAACTTAGGGTGCATTCTCCCCCGAAACCTGAAATTTTGTTTTATAGTAATGGACTAACATCTAACACAGTTTGCAAAATATTGGGCATGTGAAAGTAAATAATGGCCGATAGGGGGCCATTTTGAATTTGATCGAGTCAGAATTTTTCAAGATGCATCCTCAGCTGAAATCTCACATTTCATTCTATAGTAATCGTCTAGCTATCTAGCACTGTTTACCAAATATCGGCCATCTGAAAGTGAATAATGGCCTAAAGGCGGCCATTTTGAATTTGATCAAGTCAAAATTTTCCAAGATGCATCCTCAGCTGAAATCTCACATTTCATTCTATAGTAATGGTCTAGCCATCTATCACGGTTTACCAAATATCGCCCATGTTAAAGTGAATAATGGCCAATAGGAGGCCATTTTGAATTTGATCAAGTCAAAAATTTTCAAGATGCATCCTCTCCTGAAATCTCACATTTTGTTTTATAGTAATGGTCTAGCCATCTAGTACGGTTACCAAAAACCGGCTATGTGAAAGTGAATAATGGCCGATAGGCGGCCATTTCGAATTTGATCGAGTCAATTTTTTCCAAGATGCATCCTTTCTTGTAATCTCACATTTTGTTTTATAGTAATGGTCCAGCTATCTAACACGGTTTACCAAATATCAGCAATGTGAGAGTAAATAGTGGCCGATAGGCGGCCATTTTGAATTCGATTGAGTCGAAAGTTTTTAAAAGGCATCCTCTCTCGAAACGTCACATTTTGTTTTATAGTAATGGTCTAGCTATCTAGCACGGTTTACCTGATATCAGGCCTATCAATGTAAATAATGCTGATTGTCGGCCATTTTAAATTCGTAAGTTAAAAATTTTCAGGGTGCATCCTCCCCCGAAAACTCACACTTTGTTTTATAGTAATCAGGTAATGGTCTAGCCATCTAGCACGGTTTACCAAATATCAGCCATGTGAAAATGAATAATGGCCGAAAAGGCGGCCATTTTAAATTTGATCAAGTCAAATTTTTTCAAGATGCATCCTCATCTGAAATCTCACATTTTGTTTTACAGTAATGGTCTAGCCATCTAGCACGGTTGACCAAATAACGGCCATGTGAAAGTGAATAATGGCCGATAAGCGGCCATTTTGAATTTTATCGAGTCGAATTTTTTCAAGATGCATCCTCTCCTGAAATCACACATTTTGTTTTATAGTAATGGTCTAGCCATCTAGCACGGTTTACCAAATAACGGCCATGTGAAAGTGAATAATGGCCGATTGGCGGCCATTTTGAACTTGGATGAGTTGAATTTTTTCAAAATGCATCCTCTCCTGAAGCCTTACAATTTGTTTTATAGTAATGGTGTAGATATCTTGAGCGGTTTTCATGATATTCCACAATATCAGGCCTGTCGAGGTGAATAATGGCTGATAGGCGGCCATTTTGAATTTAATCAACTTCAAATTTTTCAAGATGCATCCTCTCCTGAAACCTTACAATTTATTTGATATTAATGGTGTAGCTATCTTGAGCGGTTTTCATGATATTCCGCAATATCAGGCCTGTCGAGGTGAATAATGGCCGATAGGCGGCCATTTTTAATTTTATCGACCTGAAATTTTTCAAGATGCATCCTCTCCTGAAACCTCACAATTTGTTTTATAGTAATGGTGTAGCTATCTTGAGCGGTTTTCATGATATTCCGCAAAATCTTTCAGTTGGATTTACCGATGTTCTAAATTAGGTCAAAGTGCTGGGTCAACTTCAAGGTCAAAGTCCAAAAACCTGAAAAGGCACAACTAGGGACCTTAGAGAACATGTATGTGCAATATGACTGTCATCGGCCCAGGACTTATCGAGATCTGCTCCGGAAACGAAGTGCGCGTCAAAACGTCTAAATAGGTCATAGTTCTGAACCAGAAGTAGGTCAAAGTTCAAATACCCCAAAAGGCACAACTAGACCCCCTAGGGGTGTTGTGTGTAAAATTTGAAGACAATCGGACAAGTACTTTCAGAGATATGCTCCGGTAACGAATTGTTTACGAACGGCTCAACGCCGTCACATCATAATTTTCTCCTCTGCAACCTTGCGTATTGAATTCAGATTAAAAATATTTTAACCTGTCCATTAGCTACCTGGAAGTAACCCACATACCAAAAATTGTTATACTAGCTTATTTTCTTACAAAGTTATAGGCAAAAGACGGCGGGAGCTAAAAATTGGTGTAATGTTGAGACAGCGTTGCAGACAATAGACACCAACATAAACATTTTTTTTTTATATTAATGGCTACTAGAAAAAAAGTCAACCCATTTTATCTTTTATATAGTTATCTTATTTGAATTTTCACTCGATTGAAGTAGACTTTCGCTGCTGAAGCATTTTTATTCACATTGAGGTGTCAATAGTATGAAAACATTCCTGATTGCATGAAATAACAAGGAAAAGGGTTTAAAATGCAATAACCCTCCCACCGCTAGTCACGACCAGTCGTTTTGAATCAGTTTCATCAGCTGCCAAAACCACTGTTATTGGGAACAAAATGTCAAAAAACATCAAGAGTATCAAATGCTTGGTCTGAAATTAAACAAATATAATTGTCACACCACTTGGAAGTTTGTGGGTCACGGCAGCGAGACACAACTTCAAGTGGGTGAAAATTTCAATTATTTAATTCAGCCGTTTAATATCATTAATATCAAATTTGACATAACTTCAACAGACGACAACAAGCAAATGATGTTTATGATATTTATTCACATTATTTTACATAATTTAATCATCAAAGGTAGTTTTTTTGCCCGCGAACGCCTTTATCTCTGTCTCCTGCTGTTTCCGTCTTTTACTCGCCTCCCACGACGGGTGAAGAACCTCCTTCTTCTCAACAGCGTCTGCAAAAAACAGAGGATCACATTTAAAAACATTGGTAAATACAGAGGATTAGATTAAAATTTATATATTAACCTTTACATCGCCGAATTATTTTTGTTTAAACCATGAAGATCAAAGGGTTTTTTCAATTTGAAATAATCATAACTGTCTTATCTAGCTCTTTCCGCTTTATTTGAATACCGTATATCCCCGTGTATAATGCGATGTTTTTTCTTGGCTATTCATGTCACAAAAAGGCACCTCGTATTATACATAGATGTAGAATTTAATACAATTTTTTAGCTCTCTAGCGGTAAGTTCTCTAGCGGTAGAACGTATCTTTAAACATAGGTCAGTCAGCGTGTTTGGTAAGCAGGCCTATACACACGATACAACAAGACTGTGCCTTTCCAACTAGTAGCAAACAAGAGACGTTCACCCAATGCTGGTACATTGTTGGGCCACCGTCTGCAACGCTGACACAACATTGTACCAGCATTGGGTGAATGTGTCGTGTTTCCTGGGAGCCCCCGTCTCACATTCCCCACCTTTGACAACCACGGGCAGATAAATGACGCCGTTAGTCTGCAACCGATTCACACTTCTGACCTGTTCATTTATATTAATAATGATTTAATCTAAGATCGTTTTTCATATAGTAGTGTTCTATTGTGTACGACAAATCTGAACATGATATTTTCATATTTGAATGAGAGAATGCGTTGACGAAATATAACAAGATATCACTGATTATATCACCTATCGCAAATTCTATACATGTAGGCCGCAGAATGTCCATATTGCTGGGATAACATTAACACCTACCGCTGTTGCCGCGGCTGGTACGGTATTGAGCAAATGGTGGTATCTGTTAGCTGTAGTTCATGAAGCGCTGCTGTGTTGATACACCCGGACACCTTATATAACCAAACACCTCTTGTGTCTAGACAATGCGGCTAGTCTGCAAATGTTTTACAATAACATTTCATCTTGGAATGTTCTTATTTGAGCACGACGATATTAAAATATGGTCTTTGTAATAGATAAATTAAAATAATATAAATTTGTCCGCGAAATATAAATACGGGTATTTCAAAATCTGTGTGTATATATATGTAGCCTATGCAGGCTTCAGAATGTGTGCCGATCGAGACAGTCCGATGACATCCACTCTGCCGTGGAAAATAAAAATACAGTATCTGCTTACTTTATAAGTAGGCAGATACTGCCGTTTGGTTTTGCAGAGATGTACTGCTGCCGCTGTTCCCGTCATTGAGCATCGTCTATGCAGGTGTCACGGCGCTATTTAATAGAATAAGATAATATCCATGCCTCACATTTAGATGGCCCGGAACGCTGCCGACCGGGACGCTGCCGACATCCAAAATTTAAGGTCGTATTATACAGAGGGGTAGACGTTTTTCAGGTCATCAGAGGCCTCAAATCTTAACTCGTATTATACATGACGTCGCACTATACGCGGGGATATACGGTACTATGTTATGGGTCTACGGCCATTATAAATATTATAATTGTTTCAGTGCTTGAGACCGTCTTTATACGTCAGAATCTTATGTATAAAGACGGTCTCAAGCACTGAAAGGGTTAAGTGCTAATCACGTGTACAGCTGTTTTGAGCCTTACATTATGCAACCTGGACCATATATGTGCGTTTACAAGCAAATGTCGGACAAAATAAATTGACCTCCAATTGCGGATATGCTTTGTGTTAAATGTTTAGTTAATCTAAAAATAAAATTCTGAAGTAGTTTATTTCTTCATAAATATAATTATTTTTCGTCATTTAGAGGTGGAATTTGCGTTAGCTTCAAATGAATGAAAAATAGTCCGCAATAATTCGGCAGCATAAGAGTTAAGCCTGTTTATCTGTCCACCAAACCACAAAATGTGAAAGGGAAACGAGCACTATATTTGCTACACTGACATGTGTGTAGATTCAAATTGTGCGAATTCAAGTAATTCTCATCCACTTGAAGCTGTGGGTCGCCGTAGCGATACATAACTTCAAGAGGGTGTAAATGGTCATTTTATATATTGGCGCTGCAAGGGCTAAAACCATCTCTGACAAACGATCAGTGATGCAAAAATTCAGACAAAAACATCTGATCGTCTCATAGACCTGACGTTTAAAGTCGGTCCCCGCACTGAAAGGGTTAACCCATACAGTGCGGGGATCGACATTAGTCTTCAGAATCTGACGTCTGTAGACGTCAGATTCTGAGGACTTAGGTCACTCCCCGCACTGTGAGATTAAAAATATTTCTAATGGCCGTAGACCCATAACACAGGTATTCAAATGAATCAGAAAGAGCTAAGAAAGACATTTATAGTGACTTCAAATTGAAAAAACCCCTTTGGTTGCAATGTGTTTTACAACTCAACTCAGCTCTTTTAGGCACTGAAAGGGTTGAGCAGTCAGATTCAGTGTAAAGCAAAAGTAGGCTTTACATTCAACCAAATCTGCTTTTGTCATAAAAAACTCAGTTTAATATAGATTAACCCTTAAGGTGCAGCCCCACCGAACGCCGCGAAAGATAAACTTTTTTCAGCTTTCATTTCGCAGCGCAGCGCGGCTTGCAGTGTAGCCACTGCTATGATAAACAGTAAAGTTTATCTTTTTTTTACGCGCCATGCGGCGTTCGGTGGGGCCACACCTACCGATATTTTCGGCGCGGCGCAGCGCAGCGTTTGATGGGGCCGTAGCTTTAGAGCACTGAGCTAGGAAATTAACATTTTCAGCCACTTGGAAGTTGTGGATCCGGTAACTTCAAGTGACTGAACATTTATGTTATTGGTGAAATATAAGTCTCGAGATATATTAGTATTTCAAGATTGAAAGTATATTTAATTTTTTAACAACTGGTTATAGTGCTAACAAAAACACAGAATATCTACTGTGGTTGACATCAGTGTTCCAAGGGTTAAAAATCATGGAATAATTTAGCCAAGCGCATCATTATCTCAACAATTTTATCTGCTTCGTAGAGCTTTGTGTGGCACATAACATGGTACAAAGGTGTGCCAAGTAATGTAGTAATGAGGACCAGACTAGACCACATTTATCAACCCTCAACTTTTTGCTATGTAAACTGTACATTGTCATTTATTGGTGAAATAAAAATATCTCAACACTATTGTGGAGATATTTTCATTTCACCAATAAATCAGGTCAGGAGATTTTTAGAAGACTTCACTCTACAAATTTTCTTTGCACACAAGATTATATGAGATGTAATCTGAAATAAACGTAAGTTATGCTCTGGCCTGGGACTTAGATATATTAGCTCAGTTAATAAATAATTGACATAGTCTATTTTTCAGAATCAAGAAATATATTTTATCATTTAAAGCTGGAAATTGTGTTAGCAATTCCAGCCTTAAATAATGCAGCATGACCAGGATTAATCCACTATAAACCTTACCTTTTTTATATGTGTTGTGCTTTGAGCTGGCCTGGGGTTTTGACATCTGGCCTTTTTTAGACGTTTGACTGTAACCTGTGTACTGGCCTCTACCTCTGCCAGCATTCTCACGAGGTCTCTTCAGATTACTACAACATAAATACCTCTCATGTATAATCACCTATATAATTAACCCTTACAATGCCGAAATATTTTTGTATCAACCAGTTTTTTTATAAATTGAAATCATTATAATTGTCTTAGTTAGCTCTTTCCACTTCATTTGAATACCTATGTTACGGATCTACAGCCGTTATGATTTTTTTAATTCTTTTAGTGCTGGGACCAACTTCGAGTCTATAGATGGTCCTCGCGCTGAAATGGTTGATATTTAAAAGTAGATGTAACCAAGAGGTTGCTTTGAAAGTTAAAAAAAAGACCGATACAATTAAATAATCATAATTTATTACGTAACAAATTGGGCACCTGGTTAATCATAAATTAATCACATCAAATTTTACTTGGTATTGCAATCTGTTAACTACACACATAGAGTAATTTCACGGAGCACAAGATGTCATCATATCTCGCAAGTGTTAATACATTGTTATATCTATAGATATATATAGTTTTATTGAACAAAGCTATACATGTACATACGCTATAAAGATCGCAATACCTAGTACATACTAGCATAATGACTACAACCGCCCGGTATAGCGTGTCCATATAATAAGTTGTAGAGCGGTCGTCCCGCTATAGCGCTATCCACTTATAACGTGGTCCCGTTTCTTGGACCCCAACTACCGTGTTATAGCGGGATTTTACTGTATATTGTTGATGGGAATTGGTTTGGTTTCATAATATAATCGAGAATCGATCAGACAATTTTTTGAGCAACTGAATTAGTCCATAATATAATTTATCAGCAATAATCAATAAATCCTTTTTTATAATCGGTCATCGTAATTGGTGAATCAAATGAACGATCGTCGATTATTATTGAACATCGGGCATATCACTGATATTATATCCATAACTGTTAATATTCTTTTATTTCTTCTCAGCTATTTATAATGTTTTCATACCTACTAATTTTATTTATAACTTATATTCCATGTAAGGATTACGGAGACAAATGAACCAAATTACCAGAATGTAAACTGTTAGAATGATAATTGTAGTTTCTGTATATTTTCAAAACATCAAAATTAATAACACTTGTGAAAGGTAAAATTGGTAAATTTCTTTGATATTCTTTGATCACCTAATTTTTTAGTTGAAATTTTCACTCACCCTGAGTCTGGCTGACATGATCCACAACTTCAAATGAATGAAAATTATTCAAATTTATCCAAATGAAAGTAAAGTATGTTTAAATAGTACGGTCATGACACATGTATAATAAAATGGTTGCACAGGATTATACTTGAGCCCAACTCTTAAAAAGAAGAAAGACAAATAGCCTCACCTTTTCTTGGCGGGCATTTTGGAGGATTTGTAGTCACGAGAAAGGCTCCCCATAAAAAGACTCTCTGCGAAGTATCTGTTAGTTTTCACTGATTCCATCTCCACGGCTTGTCCCTCAGCCATCTCAATCTCCTCTCCCGCAGCCGTCAAGAAAAAGGAGTCCTTGGGTTTACCTGGAGAAAGACATTTGTTTAACCATAACAGCGGTGAAATATTTTTATAAATACAATGGGTACGGTACAAAAGGGTTTCCCTTTGAATTAGGACATAACTTTTAGCTCTTTCCGCTTCATTTGAATAATTATTCAAGGCGTAGTGGCCAATCAATCAAGCGTGGGGCAACAGCGTTATGACGCTTTATGGGGAACCCTGCTACTTTAGGAGCCATTTAAACATTTTTAACCCTTCAGTGCACTCATATTCTGACGTCAAAAGTTGCTACCAGTGCTGAAAGGATTAACATTACTTTTCAATCAGCATGGCTATTTAACCCTTCAATCCCTCACGATGCATTAAAGCATCATTTTACATCCCTGAAAACAGACTTAGTTTTCCTACAACAAAGGGTTTTAGAATGGATATTTTCAATGAAACTGGCTTACCAATACATAGCGATTTTCTTTAATTTTAAACCACTTTAATTCATCTTCATCCACCACAAGTCGAGAATTGCAACATCAATTCGCGGCTTGTAGTGGGTGAAGATGGCCAAGGTAAACTCAGGCTTGAAAGGGCTAATTGACTTTGTAAGGTCAAGCCATGCAATATAATAGTTCGGTCTAAAGTCAAACTGATATTAGAACAATTTTGGCACTAGAAGTTAGTTTTTTCATGAGAGGACGGCACTTATTTACAGTGTGCACAGTGTAATGTATGTAAAAATAGGAATGATTATATAAAATGGAAGTCTTATTGAATGTAATTATAACAACACATGAACAGAATTACAATAAGTTAAAAAGATCACACTCAGGTATAATGACTCCTCCAGGAATGCCTCTTAAACAAATCAAGCAATAACGTATACCAGTGCACAATTGTAGGTGATTTCGCGTGGCCTTCCGTGGTTTTAAACTTGCCTGACTAGCTGATTAATCACCCTTGTGTGGCCTGTAGCCATTATGGCTTCTGATTGAAAATATGTAATTTTCATTACAGAACATTCACTTGTGAAAATGTGAGAGTCATCCCTCAATTTCAACAAGTCCTATCACTGAAGAACTGTTTATTTTTGCAGACACTGTCAGCAAAAATAAACCGTTCTTTAGTGATAGGACTTGTTGAAAACGGGTGGGACTTTTTATTTTACAAGATATGAGTCCTTCTGTCACGCCAAATTTGTTCCAAAATTGTGCACTGTGTACCCAGTAAACACAAGACTTTTGACTAATGTTGTGCCCCTGTTGAGCAAGTCTGACTTTTGACTAATATTGTGCTCCTATTGAGCCACCGTCTTCGACGCTGGTTCAATAGGAGCACAATATTAGTCAAAAGTTGTGTGTTTATTGGTTTTGAAACACTGCACTACTGTATTTAAGTCCGGCAAAACGGCCAGAAGAACAGCTCCAAATACGAAATCCAACACCATGACCAGTTTCTCTCCTGACTATAATACACCAAGTGTCAGAAAAGCACAGTCGATTGTGTGCTATTTCTCCAGATGGCATTTTTTGTGTCAATCATACATGAGCAAACTGAAAAATCACGCACCTTTATCTGAATCCTCGTCTGATTTGGTCGGTGAAGGTATTATCTCTACACCTGGTAATCGAACCTCATCGCTCTCATTATCCAACCTCAGCTTTTTAACGACTAACTCTCCCTCCACTTTACTCAACGACTGGTGCTCTTTTGATGTGGCAGATTTTTGTTTGCGGGTGTCTTTTGCTGACCCTCCTAATAGTGCTGTTCTTATATCTGAGATCGCTTTCAGTGGAGACCCTGTATGTTCTTGTGATGCACTTGTTAGCTTAGATTCTACAGCAGCAGGTTTTGCCTTAGCAACAGCTCTACCCATGGATTTTGGTTCACTTCTCTCTTTGAGGGATGATTTTGATAGTAATTTCTCTTTTAATTTTGATACAGATGACGTGACGTCATTAATGCTTTCTCCATCAGATTCCACGTTGACACCATCGTCCGCAGCCGAATCGTCACTCGCAGAAACATCCCATTGATCAGGAGAGTCATCCTCATCTGACGAATTAGCTACCTGTCTGAAATTAGACATCTCATCCTCATCTGACAAATTAGCCACCTGTCTGTAATTCGACATCTCGTCCTCATCTGATGAATTAGCAGCAAGTCTCATATCTGACATCTGGTCTTGATCCGACATGTCAGAAACCTGTCGGGAATCTGACATTTCGTCTTCATCTGACATGTCGGCCACCTGTTTGGCATCTGCCATGTCCTCACCATCACTATAATCCTCATCACTATTAGATGTCCGGTCCCTCCCTAATCCATCCTTACTCATGGATCTCACAGAGTCTGTGGCCAGTGCCAGCGCGTCCTTCTCTCCCTGTTTAGTCTGCACCTTACGGTTCTTTCTGTATCTGCGCCCGGTGTTTTTTGTGAGTATAAACGCGGCCAGTGATCTCCAGTCCTCGTGCTTCTCTCTCCATCTCATCACTTTATCCTGCATCGGCTTCTCACACGCGATCCTCGTCATCATCTTAGTCTCTAGGCTACCCTGCAAACATAAACAAATACAACCACTCATATATCATCGGCTTCTCACACGCGATCCTCGTCATCATCTTAGTCTCCAGGCTACCCTGCAAACATTACAAATATTAACCACTCATATTAACCCTTTAAGCGCTGAATTAATTTGCAAAAAAACATCGCAACCAAATGGGTTTCTTCAATTTGAAATCATCACAAATGTCTTAGTTAGCTCTTTCCGATTCATTTGAATACCTATGTTATGGGTCTACGAACATTAAAAATATGTTTACTCTTACAGTGCGGGGATCGACTTTAGTCGTCAGAATCTGACGTCTACAGACGCCAGATTCTGTCGACTAAAGTCGATCTCCGCACTGTAAGGGTTAACCCTTCAGGTACTATGGCAACCATTATCGATGTTCAAATAAATTATGTTGTATACATGGGGTTACTAGTAATTTACAAACGGAATATATGCAATTAGTCCTTATCCTGCCAAGTTACAATTTAAATTTTTAACCACTTGAGGTTGTGTCTCGCTACGACAATTCACAATTTCAAGTGGTTGGAAATAACTCATGTTTGTTTAATTTGAGACCAAACATTTACAAATATAGTAGTTTTTATGGCTATGTAGTGTAGCATGATCGTGGATTTTATTTACAAATCAGAGAAGTTGGCATTTATTGGAATATTGGTGTTTAATAGAATAAATAAGATATCCTTCAAACATAAATCTGCATGTGAGGAGTAAGTAAAATGTTTGCTTTACTTCACTTTTCGGCCAGTATGGCCATTTAAGTGAAAATTCCTAGTATTACAATATCCCATATCCTATAGTTAAGTAGTAAAGGAAAGACAAAGCTAATAAAAGCATGTTCGTACTAAAATATTCAGTTTAAAATGTTTGATATGATAATATGCATGTGAGGAGACACGCTGACATATATGTTTGCTCTTAACCTTTCAAGGCTCGAAAATTGGACCAAATTTCCACTTAGACAACTGGATAAAAATTGACTGATCCTTCCCAAAAATATCATTTGTCTTTCCTAATAATGGTCAAAGAGGGGACACTCGTTCGGTAGGACAGCTCGTCCTTCCTAGATTGTGGGCCTTAAAGCCCTGATATACTTTCGTATAAGTAAGTAAGTAAGTAAAATGTCTTCTTTACTTTTTTTCGGCCATTTAAGTGAAAATTACAAGTATTACAATATCCTATATTGTATAATAAAAGTGGTAAGGAGAAGATCAAACTAATAACTGCATGTTCGTACTAAAATATTCATTTTAAAAGGCTTGATATGATAATATGACGATGCTTCTGGCACCTATAAGTAACGAGTTTGATGACATGTTGTAGCGCCTGCACTACAACACAGTTTAATAGTATAAACAAACAGTTTTTTCATCTAGAAAGCATCATAAATAACTTGGTTAGCTCTTTCTGATCCATTTGAATACTTATATTATGGGGTCTACAGCCGTTATAATTATTTCAATTCTTTTAGAGCAGAGACAGTCTTTATATCTCAGAAAGATGGTCCCCCCACTGAAAGGGCTAAAAAAAGGAAAATTGTAAAAGAAATGTGCATTATAATTGAAAAATTGGCATATATTTTGATTCAAATAATACTACTTCTAAATATATGTAATTTTTATCCACTTGAAGTGCTAGGTTGCGGTGGGCAACGGTTGGTTAAAATATGGTTGGTTAAAATTGTATTATGTAGCGGTTGAAAGTTAACCCATAGAACACTGATGTCGACCACAGTAGACATTCTGTGTTTCATAGAAACTGTATAATCCCTGATAACCAGTTGTTAAAAAATAAATATGCTTTCAATCGTGAAACACTGATATATTGGGACTTAAATTTCACAAATAACACAAATTTTCAGTCACTTGAAGTTGTGGATCGCGGTAGCGAGACACAACTTCAAGTGTCCGAAAATTTAAATTTCTTAGCTCAGTGTCTAAGGGGTAACATCAAGCACATTTTACCTGCTTCGCTGCTTCTTCCACAGTCTGTGTGTTTGCAAGTGAAAACTTTGTGATCTTGTCCGCCTCAATATGCTGGAAGAGAAATAAAATCATTAACATCTAACCCCTAGAGCACTGACATGGACTCGATGATCTGTCACGGTTTTCTTCAACGCTTGTGTACCTAGTTTTTAAAAGGTCAATATCTCTCAAATCTGTGGCACGGTATAGATAGAGAGGGTATTCCCCATGGGCTGGGTCAGGGGAAATACCCTTCCTATCTATACTTGGAAACCAAAGGGTTGTTGAAATCACCATAATATCACCAAATATTTTTACTCTTACAGTGCGGGGATAGACTTTAGAATCTTACGTCTACAATGTCAGATTCTGACGACAAAAGTCTATCCCAGCGCTGTAAGGGTTAAAGCGCTTAAAATATTTTATACAAACCATAAAGTCCAAAGTTTTTTTTATTTTTAAACCATCCTAAATGTCTAATTTAGCCCTTTTCGCTTCATTTGAATACCCGATTTATGTATCTACGGCCAATATAAATTTGTTAATTCTTTCTGTGCGAGGACCATCTTTAGATGTCAGAATGTGACAGTCCGGTCTCCATGCTGAAAGGGTTGAGGAAAGTGCCATTTTATTTATTCTCACACTCACCGGTGATGTTTCCACTATTGCGGGATCAGCCGGTACCGCACTTCGCGGTACTACATGTAGGGCTATACATGTTGTATGCATGCATGCTGTATAGCAGGTGAGCTGGGAATGCTATTTACTGAGAGTCTGCGGGTCTTATGGTCGTTTGTCATGTCGGTCAACTGTACACTTATTTGCGCCGTTGAAAGTTTTGGACAATCGTGTGAGAAAATACAAGCGGTGTTCATTTTTGTGCGGTATGGAAAAATACAAAACATGATAAGGAATAAGGTGTTCGCCTAAAGGCTCACACCTTATTCCTTGGACGAGTGCTGTATTTTCCAATACTGCACTCAAATGAACACCGTTTGCATATCTTATTGAATTTTGTTTCTAGAATGGCAGGAGGCACAAGTGAAGGGTCATCTTCATTCACTACAAGCCGCGAATTGTTCCCGACTTGTAGTGAATGAAGATGACTTAAAGTGGGTGACAAATAAAAAAAATAGTGTTATTATTAAAATGGTTCCATGAACACTCTCTTTCTAAAACTCCTAGCTCTACAAAATTAAAAGGGACTCGATAAGGCTAAAATCATAAAAAGTTCGGTGATTTTATTTTGGCTTTTTAATATGACCTTATGATGTAAACATGTCCATAAACTAGAACTGAAAAAATTTCTTATTTTCTGTGCTGCGCATTTACCAGTTAGGCTAGATATAGAGATAAAATTCCCGAATTCTTATTTCAGCCATGTATGTCCAAAATAAGAAATACGCGAATTTCGTCCCTATATCCAGCCTAACTGGTAAATGCGCAGCAATCTTTTTTTTTTTAAATGCAGTTCTAGTCTATGAACATGTTTACATAATATGGTCATATTAAGAAGCCAAAATAAAATCACCGATTTTTTAATGATTTTAGCCGATTGTGTCCCTTTAATGTCATTCTTCCAAGATGAAAAATTATGCTTTGACGCATTGTGAGGGTTTAACCCTTTAAGCCCTCACGATGCGTTAAAGCATCATTTTACATCCCTGAAAACAGACTTCATTTTGCTAAAACTAAGGGGTTTTAGAAGGAAAATATCTATAAAACTTTTACCAATACATGGCAATTTTCTTACATTTTTCACCCACTTTAAGTCATCTTTATTCACTACAAGTCGAGAATTGCGACAGCAATTCGCGGCTTGTAGTGGATGAAGATGGCAATGGCAAACTCAGGCTTGAAAGTTTTAAAGGGTTAACCTTGAAAGCGTTGAAATTTTTTATATAAACCAAAGGGTTTCTTTCAATTTGAAATCATCATTGTCAGTAAAATGTCTTTTTTACATCATTTTTCGGCCGGTATGGCCATTTAAATGACAATTCCTAGTATTACAATATCCTATATATTGTATAGTAACAGTGGTAAAGAAAAGAGAAAACTGATAACAAAATGTTTGCATTAAAAATAATTCGAAAACTTATTTTTACTTATTTTCCAGAAAGCTTTAACTGATGAAAATAAAAGCAGTTAGTTATTATATTTTGCTGTTCTGGGCAAATGTTTCAGTTAAATGTATGCAAATTTCATGTGTTTTTAACAACAAATGCTTGTCTCTTGCTTGTTATTGCCTGAATTTCAATCTTTAAATAATTTGAAGGGGAAAATAAACTGAAAATATTTTGCAACTGTCAAACAAACCTTCAATCTTTGGATTTCTTCTACCAGTCTTTCTGCTTTCCTCTCATTCGCAGCAACCACATTCTCATTCCCTCTGTTAAAAAAAAAAGACCAAACTAATATCATTGTTAAGAGATTCTCATCATTGCCCCAAAATTTGCTTTAAAATAAACTAAATTTGAAAGTATGAGTGAATTAAATAATTGCGAGAAATTCATATACAACCAGGTTGATTAATTTTTCAGAATTGTGAATTTTCAGTATAAATATGCAAACAATTTTGGGCAGAAAAAACATCAGGCTATATGTATCAAATTCCCTTAGAATAGCTCTAGAAATAAATTATACCAAATATTTTGTTTTCTCTATTTTTCTCTATTTGTAGTTACATGTATCTCATTGTCGATTTTTGAAAATGTTACACATAATTGTAAAATATAATTTTTACACACATCTGCTTGCAATGTCAAACTTCAAAACCACCTTGAAGTAAAAAAAAATAAGTGCTTGCTATAAGGTGCGAATGACACATCCAGTGTCAGGGTTTGACACAAACTTTTAAGAGCAGTGGTCCACAGGACCACCAGCTCAGAGGATCTGGTAGTCCGACATTTTATTAGTGGTCCTGAAAACAACTAACGTTGCAACAGTTGGAAATCTTAAACCAAATTTTTTCACACTTGCATTTTTGTTTTTCCACATCGGTAATTTTGAGAAACTACAAAAAGCATGACAGGAGACAGTTCAAGGATGATGATCCATCTCAATGTCAATAATTCATGACCCTCATGATTACGAACACATGTTTTGTCCAGTCAAAAGGGTGAGAGAGGGTACAGTGTTTCTGGTATTATCACCCGCGAGTTGTGATGATTGTTTATATCTTTGGGGCATGTTACGATTCTGATTAGGGCTAGATATTTTGGTGGTCCACAGGACCACTGATATGAATGTTCTGGTGGTCCGACATAATTTCTGGTGGTCTCGGACCACCGGACCACCGTCAGTTGTGAACGCTGAGTGTTTTCTACTTCACAAACTAGAAATAAGTGTTTAGCAAATTAACACCCGAGAAAGCTCCACCTCAAAGTTTTCAAATAAAGATATTGTTAATTATAATTCTACCAGATAATCAATTTGTACATGTAATGAACAAATTATATAATGAGGCAGAGGTTTAGCCGCTAGCAGCTTCAGGGTGATAAGATGCTATTTTGACCAAAAAAGATTAGAGATGGCCACCAGATAGTTTCTAAACTTTCTAAAAAATTGATGCAATCCAGGAATTCATACTAATACCCAAAATGTTAATTAAATTTGACCATATTGGACGAGAGGCTTTAAAATTATCATAGTGACAAGGTCCTAATTTGACAAAATAAGACGGATATAAGACTAGGATATTTTCCTGAACTTTCTAAAAAATTGATGCAGCTTAGGCACTATTACTAGTATCCAGTATGTGGAATAACAAATGAATCGGAAAAACGGTTTGGTAGATATGAGGGTGAGAAGGTATTAGGTGCAGCCACACATGGCTGCGACGGCAGAGGTTGAAACAGTACAAAAAAAGCCTCCCCTTGGTAGTGTAATATAATTATAACATAATTATAACATTATTTGCAACGTTGGGACTGCATGGCTAGATAATGAATGAAGCTTTGGAATAATTTTATAGAACTAAAGCATTCAACCACGTGTAGATACACTGGCATGTATGTGAATGAAACATACTTTCTTTTTTTGAGTTTTTCCTTCTGGTTCGTCAGTCTGTGTATGACTCTCACTTTGCTCT
Organism: Flabesymbios commensalis; assembly: GCA_964017125.1. Taxonomy (NCBI): domain Eukaryota; kingdom Metazoa; phylum Annelida; class Polychaeta; order Terebellida; family Flabelligeridae; genus Flabesymbios; species Flabesymbios commensalis. Next base: position 93,934,979 of record OZ024908.1, read on the forward strand.
CTTTTACAATCTTCCGGAAACAAACAATCTGTAGAAAATAAATAAAAAATTATCCAGAGGTCGATTTTAGGCTGTACAATAAACGGCAATTTTGAAAACGTAACAGTTTATTGACCAGCTGCATTTTGTAATGAGCGGCAGTATGGAGGCAGGGCTCTCAGCATAATAGTTCAGCGTATTGGTTTCAATAACAGTACTTGAATTTGCCTTGTTGTGCCCATATAGGCCTACTTCGGGTTAAGGTTCCGTGATTGATTTCTGACGAATAACAATGATAAACTACATCAAAATGTATTTTTTACTGGATATTAATACATGTAAGTGGACACTGAACATCGCGGGTTTGTAAATCTTTGTGGGTGAGAGTGTGACAAGAAAGGTAAGTCATAATATAGCATCAGCTTTCTGACCGAGTCGAGCAGGATTCAAATCACCACCATATTGTTGGTATGTAGCGAATAATGCTTAACGTCCAATTTTCCGCAAAGTAGTAGAGCAGTAGAATATTGCTTAACATCACTATTTAGCACTATTTTGTTATTAAAGTTTCTTCAAATGCGATAAAAACATAGCAGTCCACTGATGAGATGAATGATGTACAGATGATGTGGACTGTTAACAATTCACACAGTAAAATTGAATTGGACTATTAAAAAAAGCTTTGTACCTCTTTTATTATGGGAGGTGGCTACACTTACTTTGGAGTAAGTAAGTAAGTAAAATATTAGCTTTACTTCACTTTTCGGCCAGTATGGCCATTTAAGTGAAAATTCCAGGTATTACAATATCCCATATTGTATAGTTAAAGTAGTAAAGGAAAGACAAAGCCAATAAAAGCATGATCGTACTAAAATATTCAGTTTAAAGTGTTTGATATGATAACATGACGATGCTCCTGGCACCTATATGTAACGAGTCTGATGACATGTTGAAGCGCCTGCACTACAACACAGTTTAATGGGTATAAAAATATCAGTATAAATAATGTAAAATATGAAGTGAATTTGAAATGAACGACTTTTCAAGTCACTATATCTCCATGAAATTGGAGTGATTGTGTAAAAACTACAAGTCTAAGTCAAAACAGTGTCATTGTCCAAACAAATATATAATATATACTATAATACTATATACTATAATAAAAAAAAATAAACCCATTTAGACATAAATATGAATGACATAAACAATGAACAGAGAAACCATTAGGTAAGTAAGTAAATGTCTTCTTTACTTCACTTTTCGGCCAGTATGGCCAGAGAAATCATTAAACCACAAAAAATTATCAAAAATTAAAGACTCACAGTGCCCCCACAGTTGGTAATAAGGTCGGTGATATTGGAGGACATCACAGAGCGATCACAAACCGTGAGGACACCGTAAGTCACCACAGGCTAATTGTACGGCAATGGCTTCTCTATGACATGCTGCATTATCCGCCAGGATGTCACAGAGAAACCTTTAAAACAATAAAGTGAAAAAATAATTATATGGCAATGGTTTCTTTCGGACATCCCGTCCATCGCCAGGATGCCAAAGAGAAACCACTGCAAACACAAAAACCAAATCATAGAGGAATTATGAGTAGACCTACAATGCCCCCACAGCTGGGGATCGGATCTGTCATCGAGAACTAGCACAACAGTGCGATCATAATCCGTGAGAGCACTGTAAGGCACCACAAGTACAATGAAAAAATATATAAAATATATAAATATGAATATATAGAGAATATATAAAGAATTTGAAATAAAAACTATTCGAAAATAAACATAACAACCTCAGTACCACCGGAAAGCAAACACAAAAAACTTCACGTCAAAAAAATAACAAAACCTGGTTCGATGAAAGGTTTGGGTGTGCTTGGCCTTCTAAGAAGTTGCCCAGGGGGGACCACGCGGAGGTGACACCCTTACCCCCCACTTACTTTGGAGTAAAGCTGGGGCATTTTGTGAGTCATGAACTTGCCGCTTCCTTTAACATTGACGGTTAACATTCACAAATCTAACAGCTTTTCTGTATGGGCAATACAGTGCGCTGTGACAATTATTATTCGGGTTGCTAACAGGCCATTTGTTGGCAAAGATTTTAAAATCAATCTTGCTCATCCAAGCTTGGTAGCCGAGGCTAGTGGAACATTGTAAGGGTTAGTGGAGTTTACTGAGAAATGTTTCTTGAATGATGGTAGTAGTAATAAATTATTGCTTTACGTCACTTTTCGGCACAAATGGTTTTTAAGTGACATTGTAATAGGATTAAAAACGTGTAGTCAATTGATGAGATGAATGATGTACAGATGATGTGAAAATTCCATGTATTGCAATATCCTATATTGTATGATAAAAGGGGTAAAGAAAAGATCAAACAAATAACAGCATGTTTGCACTAAAATATTCAGTTTAAAAAGCCTGATATTATAACATGATGATGCTCCTGACACCTATATGTAACAAGTTTGATGACATGTTGTAGTGCCTGCACAGGGGAGATAACATTGTTATAACACCGTAGTAGTAAATCATTGCTTTACATAACTTTTCAGCACAAATGGTCTTTTAAGTGACATTGTAATCCGATAAAAACGATGTATTCAATTGATGAGATGAATGATGTACAGATGATGATGTGAGGGTGGGTTTGATAGGGCACGGTGGGTTATAGAGAGCGTTTTCCTTCACTGGTCTTACTTTGTGGACTTCCAACAGCCTCATTTTGAAAATGTGTGCTGCTAACAATTCTCACATGTTGCTATTTATTTTTTTAGACCAGGCCCTAAAAGTCAATTTAACTATCTGGTGCAACCACTTCAAGATTATTGCTATGCCAATGGGAATGATCACAAAGCTGCCTTCCAGCATGTTTGTATGCACCTGAGAGCTGAGCATGCCCACTTCAAAGAACTGCCAGAGGGTGGAGAAACCTTGCTTCAAAATGGCAACAAGCTATGAAGCAAGTAAATAAGTTTGTTTTTTTAACGTCACTTTTTGGCCAGTATCGCCATTTAACCCTTTAAGCCCTCCAGATGCATTAAAGCATCATTTAACATCACTGTAAACAGACTTAATTTTCCTACTACTAAGGGTTTTAGAACGAAAATTTCCATGAAATTTGTCTACCAATTCATGGCAATTTTCTTTAATTTTTAAACCACATCAAATCATCTTCATCTAGTACAAGTCGCCAATTGCGACAGCAATTCGTGGTTTGTAGTGGATGAAGATGACAATGGTAAATTCAGGCTTAAAAGAGTTGAATGACAATCTCCCATTTCATAGCTGTAATTAACTGTACCGCTTTACAATCACGAAGTGCAAAACAGCGATCTCAGTTGTCAAAGCTGGACAGAAGTGGAGCCATTTTAGGTATTACAGTATCAGATAATGCTGGGCACATGGACAAGGCAAAACAGTACTAGTATGCACCTGTAAAAACCTTAATGACGACTGAGAAAATGGGGCGCTTGATTGTTCCATGAAGAAATCAGACATAAGTAAGTAGATGTATTGCAAAGTGAAGAGTGCCAACTGATCAACAGTGCAAATTGCCTTTTTTTGATCAGAGATGTTCTCTGGCAATGTAAATTTTCCTTCGACATCGCATAACAAGAGCGCTGACGGACTTAACTGGCACACGGTTGAGACAGTGACTCACTTTGCTTCTCCTGCACACAAGATGAAGGCAATGATTATGATGAGTATTTTAACATGACAAATAATATTTTTGAAACCGTTTATTTACAATTGTATACATCTCTAGGAATTTCGAGGTCAATGGTAAATTCAGGCTTGAAAGAGTTAAGTGACAATCTCCTATTTCATAGCTGTAATTAACTGTACAGCTTTACAATCACGGCGTGCAAAACAGGGATCATCAGTTGTCAAGTAGTAGTAAATCATTGCTTTACATCAGTTTTTGGCACAAAAGGTCTTTTAAGTGACATTGTAATACGAGATGAATGATGAACAGATGATACTGTGAGGGTGGAGGTTATAGGGCATGGCGGGTTTTCCTTCACTAGTCTTACTTTGTGGACTTCCAACAGCCTAAGATCATTTTGAAAATGTGTGCTGCTACCAATTCTCACATGTTGTTATATATTTTTTAGGCCAGGCCCTAAAAGCCAATTTAACTATCTGGTGCAACCACTTGAATATTATTGCTATGCCAATGAGAATGATCACAAAGCTGCCTTCCAGCATGTTTGTATGCACCTGAGAGCTGAGCATGCCCACTTCAAAAAACTGCCAAAGGGTGGAGAAACCTTGCTTCAGAACGCAAATAAATTGTGAAGCGAGTCAATAAATTATATAAATTTGTTGCCAATCAAATAACAAAGCGAGTGAGTAAGTCAGTTTGCTTTTTAACATCACTTTTTGTGCAGTATCGCCATTTAAGTGACAATCTCCTATGTCATAGCTGTAATTAACTGTACTGCTTTACAATCACGACCTGCAAAACAGCGATCATCAGTTGTCAAAGCTGGACAGAAGTGGAGCCATTTTATGTATTACGGTATCAGATACTGCTGGCCCAATGTCCTTTTCCTGCCTGCAGAACAGTATGCACCTGTAAAAACTTTAATGACGACTGAGAAAATGGGGCGCTTGATTGTTCTATGAAGAAATCAGACATAAGTAAGTAGATGTATTGCAAAGCGAAGAGTGACAACTGATCAACAGTGCAAATTGCCTTTTTTGATCAGAGACGTTCTCGGGCAATGTAAATTTTCGTTGTACATTGCATAAAAATGAAAAAACAAGAGCACACTCGATAATAGCCCGCCGCCGAATTATGATAAAGAAAGTAAAGACGAATGTCATCACGTAAATAACAACGCAAGATATAAATGGTATGTTAAACCAGCCGCTTTTCAAGTTATCGCGCCCACAAGGTCAAATTATGGGCGTAAAATAAATGTGAAAAATCGCAATAAGTCGACCATTTTGATTTTTTTACCGGCCATTATTGAGCTTGTCCAAGAACTGCTTATTAGTAACATGCATAACAAACTTGAAGAGGATACTTGTGAAAATGTTGAAGTTATCGTGCCTACAAGGTCAAATTATTGACGTAAAATGAGAAAAATCGCAATAAATCGGCCATTTTGAATTTTTTTTCAGCCATTATTGAACTTGTCCAAGAACTACTTATTAGTAACATGCATAACAAATTTGAAGAGGATATGTGAAAAACTTTTCAAGTTATCGCGCCCACAAGGTCAAATTATTGACGTAAAATGAGAAAAATCACAATAAATTGGCCATTTTTTTTTTTTTTTCAGCCATTATTGAACTTGTCCAAGAACTACTTACAAGTAACATACATAACATATTTGAAGAGAATATGTGAGAAACTTTTCAAGTTATCGCGCCCACAGGGTCAAATTATTGACGTAAAATGAAAAAAATCGCAATAAATCGGCCATTTTTTTTTTTTTTTAGGCCATTATTGAACTTGTCCAAGAACTACTTATTAGTAACATGCATAACCAATTTGAAGAGGATATGTGAAAAACTTTTCAACTTATCGCGCCCACAAGGTCAAATTATTGACGTAAAATGTGAAAAATCGCAATAAACCGGCCATTTTTTTTTTTTTTTTCGGCCATTATTGAACTTGTCCGAGAACTGGTCATTAGTAACATGCATAACAAATTTGAAAAGGATACGTGAAAAACTTTTCAAGTTATCGCGCCCACAAGGTCAAATTATTGACGTAAAAGGTGAAAAATCGCAATAAGTCGGCCATTTTGAATTTTTTTTCAGCCATTATTGAACTTGTCCGAGAAGTGGTCATTAGTAACATGCAAAACAAATTTGGGAAGGAAACATGAAAAACTTTTCAAGTTATCGCGCCCACAAGTAAATGTTAACGCAGACGCCGACGCTGACGCCGACGCCGACGCCGAACTTCAATTGCAATAGCCCACCTTTTTTAATTAAAATTAAAAGGCGGGCTAAAAAGGAGTATCCCAGTATTATTTGGTGTGTCTTGAAAATAAAATGAAGGGCGGTGAGTAAAAATTGTGTTTGTTTTGGTAATTCTCATTATTTTATTTTGCTCATTTTAGACCCAATTGTGCATCGTTCAATGTGATATGCACATAAACCTTTAGTATCTGTAAAATGTTTAATTATATTTACAATACATATTATAATTGAATCCCAGAAAGAACTCTTACACACATGCTTGAATGCGCCAATGGTGATATTTATGATGGATATATAAAACTTATTAGGTCTTACATTCCTGCAATTTCAAATACACCTCACATGAGGACTATAACTATGCCACACAAAACTAAAAACATGAGAAAATTTGACGCAATTTGGACTTGACCTTCTTCACACAAATTCTATATATTCACCCTAATTTACATGTAATGCACCTAATGCCAAAAGTCAGACCCAGCGCTGAAAGGGTTAAGTTATATTACACCGGCTTCCTGTTTGGTAATCTGGTAATTAACCCTTGTGTTGCCGGGACCGTATATATGCGTTTCCAAGCAAATGTCCAACAAAATAAATTGAACTCGAATTACTCAAATATTTTGTGGTAGATGTTTAGTTAATCTAAAAATAAAATTTTAAAGACGTTTATTTCTTCATAAATATAATTATTTTTCGTCATTTGGAGCTGAAAAATGCGTTAGCAATTCCAGCTTCAAAGGAACGAAAAATAGTCTGCAGCAACTCGGCAGCGTAAGGGCTAAATAGATAACACAGCGAAAATATCACATGGTTGGATCACATCACCTTCATAGCGCCCTGTAACTTGTGTAAGCAGTTTAAAATGGTCTTTTTTTTTAAAAAACATAATTCTCATAGTTATTTCTCTATCTATTATTTATTTATTGAAGCATACTAATCATGGTAGTAACATAATATTGGGCAAATCCACTTTTTAACACTAACTTTTTTGGTAATTATGTACATTTAAGTGAAATTATAATACGAATAAAACAGCGCAGTCCATTGATGAAATGAATGATGTATAGATGATGTGAGGGTGGGGTGATAGGACATGGTGGGTTGTCGAGTGTGTTTTCCTTCACTCGCCTGATAAGGTGTCTTCAGACTCAAGGACATGTAATATTACACCATCCAGCACTCTATCCTCTTACAGGGTCTCTGCAGCTTTTGGAGAAGCAAATTTAAGACCTTTTTAAGACTATTCGGGGATGCAAATTGGTTTTTCTAGTACAATACAATCCAATGTAATGTGTCAATGTTGGGCCATAATGGCCGATGCAGGCCACCAGTGCCGGGCTTAATGATGCCAGTCTTTTAACAACCACACATTTCAACAGAAAAGTTGGCTGCCTAAAAAATTAAGACCTTTTTAAGACCTCGACTGACAAAACCTTCGTTTTTAAGACATTTTAAGGCCTTAAAATATAACAAACCAATATAAGACTTTTTAAGTTTGTGCGGCAAACCCTGTCTTAACGTCCCGAACACATCACATACAGCATGCTGTTTTCTCAACTAAAAAAACAGCTAATGTCAATCATTTAAAACTTGTGGACTAGAAGGATTGACTTTGTCAAATGAGATATAGACGTGCGACCATTGAGGTGTCGTAATTCCCTCTCAATGAATGATTTAAACCATGCAAATTGTTTATTTTTATCTGAGAAGAGGGGACGCTTGATTGTTCCATGAAGAAATCAGAGATAGGTAAGTATATCAGCGTTCACGATAAGGTGCGAAGGACATCTTGTCCGCCGGAGAACCATTGCTCCCTATTTGGTTGTCTGCCATTAATGAAAGTTGTCGGCAAAAACAATCATGACAACATAGGCGTTGTCGTACAGTTGGTTTGTATACGATAATATAAAAAATCCTATATTAGCACTGTCTTGATATCCAATCGATAATTTGTGAAACGAGTTTTGTATTGGATATATATATATATTCTAAAAACCTTAGACTGCGCCAGCGCCGATGCACAATATAAATTAATACAAAAAATGACAAAAATAATTATTTTTATGTAAATCGCAAAACATGTTTGTGTCAATACAAATATATAACAGTAGAAACAAATAATGCCTGACATCACTTTTCAACAAAAACAGCCATAGTTGTGCAAAAATTATTATAAATATATGAAACAATGAACAGAGAAACCATTAAACAACAAAAGAACAAATTCACAAAAATTCAAGACTTACAGTGCCCCCACAGTTTGTAAAAAGGTCTGTGATATTGAAGAGCACCACAGAACGATCACAAACTGTGAGAACACCATAAGTCCCCACAGGCTAATTGTATGGCAATGGCTTCTCTCTGACATGCTGCATTATCCGCCAGGATGCCACAGAGAAACCATTAAATTATTACAACCCTGGTGAATCAAACAATGACGATACACTAATATATACCTCAAACAATTCCGTATATGCACAAAGTATGTGCTGGACGATCAATCCGGGGCAACATCCCAGAGAAATCACCGGGCACAGAGCAAAGAACCCACTGTACAATGAAAAAATATATAAAAAATATATAAATATATATATATGAACCACCGGAAAGCAAAGACAAAAACACATGAGAAAGAAACTTAACGACACAAAAAAAAACAACCCTGGTTAGAGAAACGTTTGGGTGTGCCTGGCCTTCTAAGAAGTTGCCCAGGGGGGACCACGCAGAGGTGACACCCTTCCCTTTTTTTCTTCCCTTTTTTTCTACATGATTTCATAGGCAGTATTCTGACATTGACGTGGTGCAAGTGTCTCCACCCAAAGAAGGTATTAAAGTAAGTAAAATGTCTGCTTTACTTCACTTTTCGGCCAGTAAGGCCATTTAAGTGAAAAGTCCTAGTATTACAATATCCGATATTGTATAGTAAAAGTGGTAAAGAAAAGACAAAGCTAATAACACCATTATCGCACTAAAATATTTAGTTTAAAACTTTTGATATGATAATATGATGATGCTCCTGGCAACTATATGTAACAAGTTTGATGACAGACAAAGAAGGTATGTAGGCATAACAAAAACATGTCTCTCTAAATATAAATCAATGTATTAACCCTTTCAAGCCAGAATTTACCAGAGCTATCTTCATCCACTACAAGTTGCGAATTGCTGCCGCAATTCTCGACTTGTAGTGGATGAAGATGATATGATATGGGTGGAAAATTAAAGAAAATTGCCATGTATTGTTGAACCAGTCTCATGGATATTTTCATTCTAAAATCACTAGTTGTAGAGAAATCAAGTGTGTTTTCAGGGATGTAAAATGATGCTTTAATGCATCCTGAGGACTTGAAGGGTTAATCTGCCACATATCAACATTGTTTTTGAAAAGTTTTGCTGTGATTACTCAGGTGTAGAAAATACACATAACATCCGCAATGGAGATTAAAGAAAAATAACACAATGCGGTTTAAAGTGTGCAGTTGTTGCATCTGATATGATGTGATAAAATACGAGTGATAAGTGATTTTAAATAATGTGAAAGTAGATAGGCTTAGGCTCTCTCTTTCTCTCTCTCTGATTGAAATTTATCTTTGTTTCTGTTAACAGTAATTAAAACAGTGAACGTTTGGAATTCTCTAACATCGTGAATGTTCGTGATCTGAAGGAAAAAGTGGAAGAACCAGAGGTAAACTTTAACAATCGTGTATCTTAAAGTAGCATTTTCCTGTAAAGGAAAACAATAAGTTGTATTGCCGAGAACAAATATATGATAAAAGGCTTAAATCTTCAAGATCAATGCGATTCGATAAGGTTTTCTTTGTTGCAAAATAAAGACAGTATTATATTATACATCACAAACACATATTTGGGGCAAGTCGAAATATGGTGGAACTTTTAGAAAAAATGTTTTTAAGAATAAATGTGTTCAGCTCGTAAATTAACCGGATGCGCAATTGTATAAATTATGGTTTTATTAAAATATACTTATCAAACTTTTTCAGAATTGCAAGAGAGGAGACGGATAAAAATGGAGCTGCGATCACAGTTGGTTTATGGTGTAGAGTGATTGGCATGAAAACCCCAGATAGACAGCAAAAACAAACAAGAGGCCAGCCCCGCCCGCGTGATAGAAATTTTACAGGGTGCATACTTCCCTGAAGTCTCACATTCTGTTCTACATTAATGATACACCTATCTAGATTACTGTGTATATTACAGATATTGAAGTCAATGTTGGTCGCAAGTCAGCATTTTTTTAGTTTGAGCAAGTTGCCATTAAGAGGGTATATATATATATATCCCTCACTGAAACCATACATTTCGTTTATTTATTGGACTGGTACATATTCTATGGAATTTTTGATCCAAGGGTTGATGCTGTAAATAGATTTAATGCCTTATCAATGTTGAATTTCGTTGGTAGATTTTAATTTTATGTGTTTCTCTCTAGCAAAAAAAATTTTCACCCTAAAAAGGGACCCATTTTTCGCGCGCGGCTGCTCTAAAACTATAACTATGTCCGGTATCAGGCATATTAAAGTTAATTATGGCCGATAGTCGGCCATTTTTAATTTGATCAAGTTGAAAATTTTCAGAGCATATCCCTACCTGAAACAGCACATTTTGTTTTGTAGTAATAGTCTAGCTATATGGCACGGTTTGTCAGATATCAGGCATAGTAAAGTTAGTTATGGCCGATGGTCGGCCAATTAAGCAGGTAAAATTTCAAAAACACCAAAAGGCACATCTACACCCCCTAAGGGATGTGTGTGTCAAACATGAAGAAATCCATGCACGGGTTACCGAGTTCTGCTCCGGAAACGAAATGCGGACATCTGGACGCGGGACGGACGGACGGCCGGACATCCGAGGCGACGCCAATACCCCCCGCCCCCACTTCGTCGGGCGGGGGATAAAAACCCCAAAAGGCACATCTACACCCCCTAAGGGATGTGTGTCAAAAATTAAAGAAATCCATGCACGGGTTACCGAGTTCTGCTACGGGAACGAAATGCGGACATCCGGACGTGGAACGGACGTACGGCGGGACGGACATCCGAGGCGACGCCAATACCTCCCGCCCCCACTTCGTCGGGCGGGGGAAAAAAATGCGAGCTCACTAAATTGTAAAATTACTTCGTAATTTTTTTCTGCTTCTTCTGGGATTCTAACTCTTCAGGATTGTTGTGATTTTAGATGTTATATTCTTCTGACTTGACATGGAAAGCATTTTATTATTACTAAGCTTTGTGATTCAATTATTATTATTGAGTACTTTTCTATCAGCCATGACTTGATAGTTTTAACTATTATATTTACCTTTCACTAGTCTCCAGTGTAGTCTAGGCACTAGTTGTTCTCATATTGTTAAATGTGAGAGATAAAGGTATATTTATAAACTATTTTTACTATTGATTGACTGTTTTTATCTCAGGAACTGCAGGTACAGGTGTACATGCGATTGTGTCAGTACAGACACTGGACGCTGTAAACATTAGTCCGAGATGTGGAGTTATATTAGTGGCTCTGTCACTGTCACTGAATCAGTCAGTGCCGCACACGTTGTCTGATTCACCGACAGTGAAGTTATTTATATTATTATTAAGTGGATAGTAATCTATCACATGTAATGTACTTACACTATAGTCTATGTTATTAGATGATACGTTTAAAACGTAGAGTAATATTGTTAAAGTTGTATTTAGACGCGTAGACGTCGTAATTCGGCAAACTTCGTTTGCCGGGAAGTTGTTAATTTTTAGCCCCATGACAATGACAATTATTGGAATTATCAGAATTACCATGTGGTGGGTGTAAATATTGCACTCGAATTAATGAACAATGGTCAGATTTTAAGAAAGAAGTCGATAGTGTAGTTCCATTAAGTTTGAACTCAGATAACAAATGTAGACGTATGAAAACTAGAAGTTCTGATGCAACTGTTGATGATGGTGAAATGACAGCAGATCATATTCCGTGGTTCTAGTTGGATCAGTGGTTATAGTTCTTCACAAATAGTTACAAAAAGAAGACAATGAATTATTTCTGTTACATGAGTGGATGGATGATGGAGTTTGTCCTGAACGAAAAGCTATTACTGGATATAGTCCAGCAATACGCTGTTATTGGTTGAATTGGGACACCATAGTCCGCAAGGATGGGTGCTTGTACAGAATTTTTTAAACACAAACAAAGAAAGTAGAAGACTGCAGTTAATAATACCTAAAAAGTTAAGAAAAGAAGTAACAGAGTTGTGTCATAAGTCACTTTTATCTGGACATTTTGGTGCCAGACGGACTGTACAGCGTATTAAACAGCAATTTTACTGGTATTGTTTGAACCAGTTTGTCAAATTATTTGTCAGACGGTGTGACAACTGTTGTAAGAACAAAGCTTATTCAAAGAAAGCTAAAGCACCATTAGGGGATTATGAAGTGGGATTTCCATTAAATAGAATAGCTATTGATATCATGGGTCCTCTCACCTCGACAGACAAGGGCAATAAATTTATTGTTGTCGTGGGTGACTATTTTACACGATGGGTAGAGGCTTATGCTATTCCAGATTGTCGAGAGGAAACTGTTGCTAACTTTTTGGCAATGGAATTTATTTCAAGATTTGGTATTCCATTAGAGATACACTCAGATCAAGCCCAGAATTTCCAAGGTGTTCTATTTAAACAGCTATGTCAGGTTTTACAAATACATAAAACCAATACAAAACCTTATCACCCTGCTTCTAATGACATGATTGAGCGGTTTAACCGTACTCTCGCGGAATTGATAAGAAAATATGTAAATGAGAAACAAAATAATTGGGATTTATATTTACCTTTTCTCACAGCTGCTTATAGAAGCACTGTGCACCCTTCAACAGGGTTCAGCCCAAACTTTATGATGTTTGGACGTGAGGTTATTCTCCCAGTAGATATGCTTTTTCCAAATAAAAATAGTCAGCAGCGTCTAGAAACCTGTGAATATGTCTCAGAATCACGTGAAAACTTAGAATGTTGTTACGAATTTGCTCGTAAACAATTAAAAAAGACAGCAGATATGCAAAAACGTAACTATGACATACACATAGCAGATAATAAATATTCTGTTGGTGACCTAGTATACAAGAAAAATTTTGTAAGGAAAAAGTTAGATGTATTGTGGGTAGGGCCATTTGTGGTGGTGAGAAATATCAGTGATGTTGTCTATGAAATAAGAGATCGAGTGAAGACTCACTCTGTTCACCACAATAACCTTCAACCCTATTTTTCTGAAGTAATTCCCAAATGGACCAAAAACCTTCAAGTTAAAGTTTTGGGGAAATAACTTTAAACATTGAAATTGCATATTTTAATGTTGTTTATGCTTCCAGCAGTGAAGTACCACAACATTTTTATAATTATTTGTTCCTTTTCAGAAAGATGAAATTCTTCAAATGTGTCCAGTGTGGGGTTGTGACAAAGTCCAGGAAGAAGATGGAAGTGCATCATATTAACAACCATGTCACACCAGATTGTGTTCCGCTTCTCTGCATGTTTTGTGGTTTTAGAAGTATGGACTGAAACAGAATGAGGAGCCACCCGAGTTTTTCAAGAGTCACGGAGATAAGCCGGTAGAGATCATCTTTTCTAAAACACCTTTCAAGCAGTCTGCCAGAGATTTTTTGTTGCTGGAACGTCTCCCTCTGATGAAGAATTTCACTTTTACACCAGAGGCAGCGTTCCAGCCCGACTACAATGACGATTTGGACGAGGAAGACGTGTTGAAGGATGTCGTGGAATAATCTATGTTAGATGTCGTGGAAGAACCAATGGTAGATGTCGTGGAAGAGATGGAGACAGGAGACGTGAATACAGGAGAGAACTGGATACAGTATGGGATGGAGGAATTCAAGAGAATGATTCAGGAAGACTTCTCAGCAAACGTATACCCTCATAGACCATCTTTTCCACCTATTGTTGTCAACACCGACGGTTTCGTCTTTAAAAATTACAGATGCAAGTAGATCTAATGCTTTGTGATGAAATTTGAATATTTTGAATTTCTTATCTGTGAAATAGTTTATATATTTTGAGGGCAAAATATTGTTTTAAAAGAGAGGGCAGTGTTGTGATTTTAGATGTTATATTCTTCTGACTTGACATGGAAAGCATTTTATTATTACTAAGCTTTGTGATTCAATTATTATCATTGAGTACTTTTCTATCAGCCATGACTTGATAGTTTTAACCATTATATTTACCTTTCACTAGTCTCCAGTGTAGTCTAGACACTAGATGGTCGTTTTCATATTGTTAAATGTGAGAGATAAAGGTATATTTATAAACTATTTTTACTATTGATTGACTGTTTCTATCTCAGGAACTGCAGGTACAGGTGTACATGCGATTGTGTCAGTACAGACACTGGACGCTGTAAACATTAGTCCGAGATGTGGAGTTATATTAGTGGCTCTGTCACTGTCACTGAATCAGTCAGTGCCGCACACGTTGTCTGATTCACTGACAGTGAAGTTATTTATTTTATTATTAACTGGATAGTAATCTATCACATGTAATGTACTTACACTATAGTCTATGTTATTAGATGATACGTTTAAAACGTAGAGTAACATTGTTAAAGTTGTACTTACACGCGTAGACGTCGTAATTCGGCGGGAAGTTGTTAATTTTTAGCTCCATTGCAAGGTGAAGGTCAAATTGATGTATATACTTTATGACGTCATAGGGGATTTCCCTATCAGCTTTGTATACATTTCTTTGTGTGTAAACATAAGCACGTGGAATCTTTGTAGTCCTAAGACTATATTTAAATGATATTATTTTTATATTTCAAGTATATTATATGTGTTTATTTGTCATATTATTACTAGTATTTAGTGATATAATAAATAAATGATTATATTTATATTTGTATAGCGCATTAGAATACTGTAACAATTAGACAGTACGCACTATGACAACAGTTGTCATAGTTAGTTTTCTGACGCTATAAATTGAGCGTACTCAGCTCAATGAGATGCTTTTGAATTCAGACTTCACTGTGAGTGGTAGCAAATTGAACTCTATATCTTTAGGCCTTGGTGTGCATTCATCTACCAGCAGTGTAAAGCACACCGTCTAAATTCACATTATTATTAGATCTATTTTACTATATTCAATAAATTAGATATTTTTATAAACTGTTTGTTTGTTCCCTTTATTTATTTCCACTGTAGTTTGCGGTTTCGTTTCAGGAGTACTCCAAGTCCTATCTCCAGGACTCTGTTTGACTGGCATCGCTAATTAAGGTCAAGCAACTGGTGGGCGAGTAATTGATTATTCTGTTGACTCGGTTTCCCTAAAGTGGCAAACATTTTCTAACGTGTATATTTTATGAAATAAGTAAGTAAGTAAAATATTTGCTTTACTTCACTTTTCGGCCAGTATGGCCATTTAAGTGAAAATTCCAGGTATTACAATATCCCATATTGTATAGTTAAAGTAGTAAAGAAAAGACAAAGCCAATAAAAGCATGATCGTACTAAAATATTCAGTTTAAAATGTTTGATATGATAAGATGACGATGCTCCTGGCACCTATATGTAACGAGTCTGATGACATGTTGTAGCGCCTGCACTATAACACAGTTTAATGAGTATAAAAATATCAGTATAAATAATGTAAAATATGAAGTGATTATAAAATGAACGACTTATCAAGTCACTATATCTCCATGAAATTGGAGTGATTGTGTAAAAAGTCTTATGTCTAATAATTAAAACATGTAATATAGGTTACATTCCCGAAGGAACTGAATAATAAAACCAGCAGGGGTGTCCCTGAATAGCTCAAATAAGGAATTAAATGCAAAATACTTCCTTCTGATGTGCGCATATTTCGCACAACTAAGAAGGACATGTCTTACAGTGAGACGAGTATTGCAGCACATAGGTCGCAATTCTCCTCTCAATAAATAGCCGTTTGTGAAATAGGCATGGCCAATTCTGGCCCTGCATAAGACAACGTCATCTTTTCGGCGTTCCATTGGTGTAAAAGATCGCTTAATAATTGGTTGTACCTCGAGTAAGTAAGTAAGTAAAATTTCTGCTTTACTTCACTTTTCGGCCAGTATGGCCATTTAAGTGAAAATTCCAGGTATTACAATATCCCATATTGTATAGTTAAAGTAGTAAAGGAAAGACAAAGCCAATAAAAGCATGTTTGTACTAAAATATTCAGTTTAAAGTGTTTGATATGATAAGATGACGATGCTCCTGGCACCTATATGTAACGAGTCTGATGACATGTTGTAGCGCCTGCACTACAACAGTCGGGGAGCGTAGTTGTACAACTAACAAAAGTGTTAGTCATATAACTAACAAAAGTCATTCACTAGGTGGCACTCCGTTCCAATATAGATATCCATTGTACAGAATGTGGATAAATTAGTTTGTCAACTGACAATATTTAAAATGCTCAATGACTCATTTTACATGTTCAACTGTGTCATTAATGTATATGTGTGGGGAGTTATGTTTCGCAATAGTTTATTAATATTTTAATTAAGGATCCAATATTTTTAGGTTCTTGAATTTGTGTGTTAGTTGAATAGCTTAGATACAGTTTAGATACTCCATGTACTCAATTGATTTCATGTATAGTCTGCACCTTAACTGATAATCAGATACATTGTTTTTATCTAGTTAATAGAATCTTTTTTTTTTTTTTCTGAAATCACATATTAGTTGAAGAGCTAACGTAATTGTTAGTTTGTTAGTACAACTAACAGTATTTGTTAGTTTTTCAACTAATCATCACATATAAAATATAGAGCAGCTTATGTTTAAGTCAGATACTTTGTTTTCATCTAGGTAATAGAACCATTTTTTTTTGTTCCTGAAATCAAGTATAAGTTGAAGAGCTAATGTAATTGTTAGTTTATCAATTAACAGTATTTGTTAGATTATCAACTAATCATCACATATAAAATATAGAGCAGTTCATGTTTATGTCAGATACTTTGTTTTTATCTCTAGGTGATATAATCTTTTTTTTTGTTCCTGAAATCACGTATTAGTTGACGAGCTAACGTAATTGTTAGTTCATCAACTAACAGTATCTGTTAGTTTATCAACTAATCATCGCATATAAAATATAGAGCAGTTTATGTTTAAGTCAGATACTTTGCTTTCATTCAGGCGGAAAAATCATTCCCTATTGAGCTAACATCTGCTTAGTTCGCAAAACAATATCGTACCTCAACTGTTCAACCAAGCCTTATCTGTGCCCATGTGTGAAACAGATGTGAAAAGCTAAGTTTGATTGAGGATTCGTTTTTTTGTTTTTAAAATTATGTGTCAGTTGAACAGCTATGTGCTAGATTATTAACTAAAAAATGCACAGATAATAGACAACATTGGTTTTTAGTTCTGCAGTCTCATTCGTGAGATATGTCTACAGCAAAAACAGACAATATTTTATCAGTAGCTCAATTAGTAAAAACGTATAGTACGACCTAATTTGACAACTTGTCATTCTATACTTTGTCAGATTTCAGAAACAAACCACTTTTCTGATCACCAACATTGAGCATTGTGAACTTAAAAAGGCCTTAGGTTGAAATCTATGTTGAATAAGATAACTTGTTGTTATCTAGTTGATTTAATCATTCAGAGGTGAACCAATATTTACTTTGTTAGCAAAATAATACAGTCCTTCAATCGAACTAAGCATCATCTGTGATGAGGTGTACACAGAATCTGAGATGTTATTTGCTCAGTTTAATTTAGAATCAATTTTTTGTTTGTTCCCGAAATCATGTGTTAGTTGAAGAGCTAACGTATTTGTTAGATTATCAGCTAACAATAACATACATGATAAACAATGGTTTATTTTTCAGTCAGATTCTGAGGACATGTTTTCAGCAAAAACAGGCAATTTTTACTATTAGCTTTATCAGTGAAAAACTTTTAGTACAACATAATTTGACAACGTGTCGCTTGTCATTCTATACTTTTCAGATAATGCGGAGACAAACCACTTATCTAATCAACAACACTGAGCATTGTGAACCTGAAAAGAGTATATGGTTAAATCTAGGACATTATTGGTCTGAATGAAACTTGCATTTCCTCATGCCCGAACAGCAAAACCAGATATTCAATTGATTATTGTATCGTCTGCACATTGACTCCAGGAAAATGAGATAACTTGTTTTCATCTAGTTGATTGAATCATTCAGAGTTGAGATAATATTTACTTTGTTAGCAAAACAATACGGTCCTTCAATTGAACTAAGCATCATCTGTGATGAGGTGTACACAGATGTGATTTGCTCAGTTTAATTGAGGATCTAATTTTTTTTTTGTTCTTGAAATCACGTGTTAGTTGAAGAGCTAACGTATTTGTTAGTTTATCAACTAGCAATGACATACCTGATGAACAATGATTTATTTTTCAGTCAGATTTATAGGACATGTTTTCATAAAAAAAACAGGCAATATTTTATCATCAGCTCGAACAGAGAAAAGCTTATAGTTCCGTACGACATAATTTGATGACTTGAGGCTTGTCATTCTATACCTCTCAGATCATGCGGAAACAAACCACTTTTCTGATCATCAACACGGACTAGTGAGCATTGTGAATTTTAAAAAGGTATATGGTTAAATCTAGGACATTATTGGTCTGAATGAAGCTGTTTTTCAAACGACTCACATTTTCTAATGCCCTAGCAACGATATTCAATTGATTATTGTATCGTCTGCACATTGACTCCAGGAAAATGAAATAACTTGTTTTTATCTAGTGGATTGAATCATTCAGAGTTAAACCAATGTTTACTTTGTTAGCAAAAGAAAACGGTCCTTCAATTGAACTAAGCATCATCTGTGATGAAGTGTACACAGATGTGATTTGCTCAGTTTAATTAAGTATCCAATTTTTTTGGTACTTGAAATCACGTGTTAGTTGAAGAGCTAACGTATTTGTTAGTTTATCAACTAACAATGACATACAAGAAACAAGTGTTTATTTTTCAGTTGATAGGCTGACAGTTTAATTGGCGTTTTTCAGACAATTTGCTCCACACATTCTTATGCTGCAGGGCTTTTGCACCATAATAAATTGTTCTAGTTGAATAAATGTACAGGATTGAAAAGGAAATTGATTAGGCACGAGCTGTATGCTTCATTACAAAAAAGATTGCCACTTTGAAAAATAAACGTTTGTGATATTAATTGATAACGTGTGCGTTAGCTGCTCAACTAACATGTGATTTTTAGAATTTAAAAAAAATGTGTTCCCTTATTGCACCAAGCATACCAATGATATGATACCCCTATATTATCGGGGTTTCATTCAAAGTGTATGCTTGGTTCAATAAGGAATCCATTTTTTTTTTAATTCTGAAAATCTTGTGTTAGTTGATAGGCTGACAGTTTAATTTGCGTTTTTCAGACAATTTGCTCCCCGCATTCTTATGCTGCATGGCTTTTGCACCATAATAAATTGTTCTAGTTGAATAAATATTCTGGATTGAAAAGGAAATTGATTAGGCATGAGCTGTATGCTTCATTACAAAAAAGATTGCCACTTTAAAAAATAAACGTTTGTGATATTAATTGATAATGTGTGCGTTAGCTGCTCAACTAACACGTGATTTTTAGATTTAAAAAAAAAATGGGTTCCCCTATTGCACCAAGCATACCAATGATATGATACCCCTATATTATCGGGGTTTCATCCAAAGTGTATGCTTGGTTCGATAGAGAATCCATTTTTTTTTAATTCTTAAAATCTTGTGTTAGTTGATAGACTGACAGTTTATTTGGCATTTTCAGACAATTTGCTCCACGCATTCTTATGCTGCATGGCTTTCACACCCTTCTAGTTGAATAAATATACTGTATTGAAAAGGAAATTGACTAGGCAGAAGCTGCATGTTTCATTACAAAAAAGATTGCCACTTTAAAAAATAAAAGTTTGTGATATTAATTGATAATGTGTGCGTTAGCTGCTCAACTAACACGTGATTTTTAGAATTAAAAAAAAATGGCTTCCCCTATTGCACCAAGCATACCAATGATATGATACCCCTATATTATTGGGGTTCCATCAAAAGTGTATGCTTGGTTCAATAGAGAATCCATTTTTTTTAATTTCTAAAATCTTGTGTTAGTTGATAAACTGACAGTTTATTTGGCATTTTCAGACAATTTGCTCCACGCATTCTTATGCTGCATGGCTTTCACACCCTTCTAGTTGAATAAATATACTGTATTGAAAAGGAAATTGACTAGGCAGAAGCTGCATGTTTCATTACAAAAAAGATTGCCACTTTAAAAAATAAAAGTTTGTGATATTAATTGATAATGTGTGTGTTAGATGCTCAACTAGCACATGGTTGTTAGAATTAAAAAAAAAATGGGTTCCCCTATTGCACCAAGCATACCAATGATATGATACCCCTATATTATCGGGGTTTCATTCAAAGTGTATGCTTGGTTCAATAAGGAATCCATTTTTTTTTTAATTCTGAAAATCTTGTGTTAGTTGATAGGCTGACAGTTTAATTTGCGTTTTTCAGACAATTTGCTCCCCGCATTTTTATGCTGCATGGCTTTTGCACCATAATAAATTGTTCTGGTTGAATAAATATTCTGGATTGAAAAGGAAATTGATTAGGCATGAGCTGTATGCTTAATTACAAAAAAGATTGCCACTTTAAAAAATAAACGTTTGTGATATTAATTGATAATGTGTGCGTTAGCTGCTAAACTAACACGTGATTTTTAGATTTAAAAAAAAAATGGGTTCCCCTATTGCACCAAGCATACCAATGATATGATACCCCTATATTATCGGGGTTTCATCCAAAGTGTATGCTTGGTTCAAGAGAGAATCCATTTTTTTTTAATTCTTAAAATCTTGTGTTAGTTGATAGACTGACAGTTTATTTGGCATTTTCAGACAATTTGCTCCACGCATTCTTATGCTGCATGGCTTTCACACCCTTCTAGTTGAATAAATATACTGTATTGAAAAGGAAATTGACTAGGCAGAAGCTGTATGCTTCATTACAAAAAAGATTGCACTTTAAAAAATAAAAGTTTGTGATATTAATTGATAATGTGTGTGTTAGCTGCTCAACTAACACATGATTGTTAGAATTAAAAAAAAATGGGTTCCCCTATTGCACCAAGCATACCAATGATATGATACCCCTATTTTATCAGGGTTTCATCCAAAGTGTATGCTTGGTTCAATGAGGAATCCATTTTTTTTTTTAATTCTAAAAATCTTGTGTTAGTTGATAGGCTGACAGTTTAATTTGCGTTTTTCAGACAATTTGCTCCCCGCATTCTTATGCTGCATGGCTTTTGCACCATAATAAATTGTTCTAGTTGAATAAATATTCTGGATTGAAAAGGAAATTGATTAGGCATGAGCTGTATGCTTCATTACAAAAAAGATTGCCACTTTAAAAAATAAACGTTTGTGATATTAATTGATAATGTGTGCGTTAGCTGCTCAACTAACACGTGATTTTTAGATTTAAAAAAAAAATGGGTTCCCCTATTGCACCAAGCATACCAATGATATGATACCCCTATATTATCGGGGTTTCATCCAAAGTGTATGCTTGGTTCGATAGAGAATCCATATTTTTTTAATTCTTAAAATCTTGTGTTAGTTGATAGACTGACAGTTTATTTGGCATTTTCAGACAATTTGCTCCACGCATTCTTATGCTGCATGGCTTTCACACCCTTCTAGTTGAATAAATATACTGTATTGAAAAGGAAATTGACTAGGCAGAAGCTGCATGTTTCATTACAAAAAAGATTGCCACTTTAAAAAATAAAAGTTTGTGATATTAATTGATAATGTGTGCGTTAGCTGCTCAACTAACACGTGATTTTTAGAATTAAAAAAAAATGGCTTCCCCTATTGCACCAAGCATACCAATGATATGATACCCCTATATTATTGGGATTCCATCAAAAGTGTATGCTTGGTTCAATAGAGAATCCATTTTTTTTAATTTCTAAAATCTTGTGTTAGTTGATAGACTGACAGTTTATTTGGCATTTTCAGACAATTTGCTCCACGCATTCTTATGCTGCATGGCTTTCACACCCTTCTAGTTGAATAAATATACTGTATTGAAAAGGAAATTGACTAGGCAGAAGCTGTATGTTTCATTACAAAAAAGATTGCCACTTTAAAAAATAAAAGTTTGTGATATTAATTGATAATGTGTGTGTTAGATGCTCAACTAGCACATGATTGTTAGAATTAAAAAAAAAATGGGTTCCCCTATTGCACCAAGCATACCAATGATATGATACCCCTATATTATCGGGGTTTCATTCAAAGTGTATGCTTGGTTCAATAAGGAATCCATTTTTTTTTAATTCTGAAAATCTTGTGTTAGTTGATAAATGAAATGAATCGGGCTTTAGGCCACCTTTGTGCACATATAGGCTAAACTGGGCCAGGAGAACCTCCTGAGGATGGTGAGATGATTGAGATGACACTGTCCTCCAGACACAGGATTCGAAATTCGAGCCCTGGCGGTCTGAGGCCGAGCACGCTACCTCTCGGTCACGGAGGCTCCCCACAATACTAACTTTCACACGTGGATGGGGAAGAAACAATTTTGTTTCTTTCAAACCGCCGAGACCGGGAACCGAACCCCGGACTCTGGCGTGAAAGGCAGCGGTGCTAACCACTACCCTAGGGCCCCCGCCCTTGTGTTAGTTGATAGGCTGACAGTTTAATTTGCGTTTTTCAGACAATTTGCTCCCCGCATTTTTATGCTGCATGGCTTTTGCACCATAATAAATTGTTCTGGTTGAATAAATATTCTGGATTGAAAAGGAAATTGATTAGGCATGAGCTGTATGCCTAATTACAAAAAAGATTGCCACTTTAAAAAATAAACGTTTGTGATATTAATTGATAATGTGTGCGTTAGCTGCTAAACTAACACGTGATTTTTAGATTTAAAAAAAAAATGGGTTCCCCTATTGCACCAAGCATACCAATGATATGATACCCCTATATTATCGGGGTTTCATCCAAAGTGTATGCTTGGTTCAAGAGAGAATCCATTTTTTTTTAATTCTTAAAATCTTGTGTTAGTTGATAGACTGACAGTTTATTTGGCATTTTCAGACAATTTGCTCCACGCATTCTTATGCTGCATGGCTTTCACACCCTTCTAGTTGAATAAATATACTGCATTGAAAAGGAAATTGACTAGGCAGAAGCTGTATGCTTCATTACAAAAAAGATTGCACTTTAAAAAATAAAAGTTTGTGATATTAATTGATAATGTGTGTGTTAGCTGCTCAACTAACACATGATTGTTAGAATTAAAAAAAAATGGGTTCCCCTATTGCACCAAGCATACCAATGATATGATACCCCTATTTTATCAGGGTTTCATCCAAAGTGTATGCTTGGTTCAATAGGGAATCCATTTTTTTTTTTAATTCTAAAAATCTTGTGTTAGTTGATAGGCTGACAGTTTAATTTGCGTTTTTCAGACAATTTGCTCCCCGCATTCTTATGCTGCATGGCTTTTGCACCATAATAAATTGTTCTAGTTGAATAAATATTCTGGATTGAAAAGGAAATTGATTAGGCATGAGCTGTATGCTTCATTACAAAAAAGATTGCCACTTTAAAAAATAAACGTTTGTGATATTAATTGATAATGTGTGCGTTAGCTGCTCAACTAACACGTGATTTTTAGATTTAAAAAAAAAATGGGTTCCCCTATTGCACCAAGCATACCAATGATATGATACCCCTATATTATCGGGGTTTCATCCAAAGTGTATGCTTGGTTCAAGAGAGAATCCATTTTTTTTTAATTCTTAAAATCTTGTGTTAGTTGATAGACTGACAGTTTATTTGGCATTTTCAGACAATTTGCTCCACGCATTCTTATGCTGCATGGCTTTCACACCCTTCTAGTTGAATAAATATACTGTATTGAAAAGGAAATTGACTAGGCAGAAGCTGTATGCTTCATTACAAAAAAGATTGCACTTTAAAAAATAAAAGTTTGTGATATTAATTGATAATGTGTGTGTTAGCTGCTCAACTAACACATGATTGTTAGAATTAAAAAAAAATGGGTTCCCCTATTGCACCAAGCATACCAATGATATGATACCCCTATTTTATCAGGGTTTCATCCAAAGTGTATGCTTGGTTCAATAGGGAATCCATTTTTTTTTTTAATTCTAAAAATCTTGTGTTAGTTGATAGGCTGACAGTTTAATTTGCGTTTTTCAGACAATTTGCTCCCCGCATTCTTATGCTGCATGGCTTTTGCACCATAATAAATTGTTCTAGTTGAATAAATATTCTGGATTGAAAAGGAAATTGATTAGGCATGAGCTGTATGCTTCATTACAAAAAAGATTGCCACTTTAAAAAATAAACGTTTGTGATATTAATTGATAATGTGTGCGTTAGCTGCTCAACTAACACGTGATTTTTAGATTTTAAAAAAAAATGGGTTCCCCTATTGCACCAAGCATACCAATGATATGATACCCCTATATTATCAGGGTTTCATCCAAAGTGTATGCTTGGTTCAATAGGGAATCCATTTTTTTTTTTAATTCTAAAAATCTTGTGTTAGTTGATAGGCTGACAGTTTAATTGGCGTTTATCAGAGAATCTGCTCCCCGCATTTTTATGCCGCATGGCTTTTGCACCATAATAAATTGTTATACTGGATTGAAAAGGTAATTGAGTAGGCATGAGCTGTATGCTTCATTACAAAAAAGATTGCCCCTTAAAAAATAAATGTTTGCAATAATAATTGAAAATGTGCGCCTTAGCTGCTCAACTAACACATGATTTTTAGAACCAAGCATGCCAATGATATGAGACCTTTATATTATCGGGTTTTCATCCAAAGTGTTTGCTTGTTTCAATGGATAATCCATTTATTACTGTTATTATTTATTACTGTTGCAGTTGTGAGGTATTTTAGTGTCGATTTATTTCACGACAATGACGTTAAATTCGTTGAGCTATAGTAAATCTTTTCTTTACGTCACTTTTCGGCACAAAAGGTCTTTTAAGTGACATTGTAATACGATAAAAACGTTGTAGTCAATTGATGAGATGAATGATGTACAGATGATAATGTGAGGGTGGGGGTGATAGGGCATGGTGGGTTATTGAGAGCGTTTTCCTTCGCTCGCCCGATAAGGGGTTCTGGGCATGTCTAGGGGATATACCCCCAGACATGCCCAGACGGCCGGAGACTTGAGTTTCGCTGTACAATTTAATGATGAAACTCTGTGGCATTTTGCGCAGCTCCGCTATCCTCGGGTCGGATAGTCCCCAGAGTAACAATAGGAAGGATCACTCCCTCTGGGTAACTCCATTCATCCCACGTGAGAGACCTAATGTCAAACACGCTATTGCCGGTTATTTAAGGCTACCACAGCCTACATCAGCGCCAGCACTGATGCGGGTGCTGCATTGGCTCCGCTGTTGAGCGGAGGAACCAGGGTACGCCACTGACAATCCGCCCGAAGATTATAGCCAGATACGAGGAGGCTGCAGCTGCCCTTGGATGATTGCTGTAGACTAGTGCTTCCGTACAATGCCGTAACAGCATCCAACAGACGAAACAGATCCCTAATGACCCTCCCCGAATGGGGGCGAAAAGTACTACTACTAGCAATCATCCCAGTACCCCAAATTCGTTGAGCTGAGAACATATCTAACGTCATGTGTCTGTTAAAAATAACTTGTTTCATTGCAACACGTTCTCATATTTTGAGATTTCTGCTTAGATTTTGAGATAAACACTGTTAAAGTTCGTCTCATTTTACCTATTGAAGGCCTAATGCAATGGCAGCCATCACTGCTTGGCTGTGTCTACAGTTCACTTGATCAGTGTGTGCAGGTGATTCACTCAGTACTCAAGGGTAATTGGCCGATTAGGTGCTCAGTGATGGCACCAAGCTCAGCAGTACACCTTGGCAGTACCTAGCACTGTGAACAATAACTCGCTGGACTCCACGTGATCAGTGTTTGCAAGGTTCGGTGACGTCACGCGTGACCCCGGCTCGTGACCTTAGTAGCAGTAGCACTATGAGCAAAAACTCTGTATTGTACCAATGTCGGTTCATCGCAGACAGCGCTAGGCCGGCATCAGGGCAACGCTGGCAGTAGGGGTGAGAGCTGTAGCAGCAGCCAGTGCTGTCACAAATCGGCTGCTAACTACTAACAAATAGTAGGCCTAAATCAATGTCCATTGAAACATAGACACATTCTAAGGATTAATTTCACCACTCTGTCTGTGTAGTCGTCGCAGCACTTGAAAATGGGGTAAAATTCCAAGACAATTGCCATTCAAGCCATGGCATTGACTGAAAAAGCAGCGAAGATCGTTCGTGAACCTCAGATTCAGTGGCAGTGTTCTTGCTGTAGGCCTACTGTATAAACCAAACCAACGTTAAAGCAACTACCGCGGTTTAGCGTCTAGTATTTCGTCACAGCGAGGAAAATAGAATCAATTTTATTTTCCTCTGTCACAGTCATCACCGCACACCACTGACATAATCAATGCCAGCATACAGATCTTATTTTATGGGAATAGGGCTGCTGAAAAATAAATAAATAATTTTATTATTTGATCAATCTGTTAGGCCCTAGGCCTATATATTTCCGATAGTTGCACAGAAATATTTGGTAGCAGATTTCAGTTTCAAACTGCCACAAAATACAATTCCAATAGGCAAGAAACATAAACACACCCTTTAAAAACCCGAGAACGTTGCATAAAGCATAACTGATACAGAAGCTATCGAAACAGAGCAAATCTGAGTTTTATCCAAAATTATTATTTATTTGCCGAAAAGTGACAGCATTTTCTGCTGGATTGAAATACTGTTGACTGAAGTCAGTAGACGAGTAAACGATGCTATACAACGACAAGAGTCGTTGAGCCAATGTTGGTAAAATCTTGGGCCAGCGTGACAGACTGAGGGACAATATTAAATAGTGCCTATAGGACTACTATACAGTGAGCGCCTTGTGTTTTTTGAGGTCACAAATCAAATCACACTAACTCAACTTCATGTCACCACCTGTTTTGTAATCCCGGCTCCAGCTTTGTTCTTTCCTTAATTAGTCTGCTTGGTTAACTCCACAATCTCATAATTTATTGTCAATATTATTATTTTTCTTTTACTTCGCAACTTGAATATAGCCTGTAACTATAACCACAACATATATAATAGCGGTATTATCATGATTATATGACAAAGTTAACTCTCACTAAATATGACTTACGCCTAGTAGAAATTACGCGGCTATGTGATATAAACCAAATAAAAATAAACGGAGTGGCTATTCATATGGCAGAGTTATAATGGCGGTCAATGGGAGCACGTCATTCCGTAAACGGTGCTGTCCATAGAGTTACACTGTGAAGAATTACGTTTGATTGGTCACTCAGCACTGCTTAAGAATAAATGTGCAGACTTCCGCCGTGTTCTGCAGGGGCCCTGGTCTGAAAAATGTGTCATGGACATTAATTACATGAGAATATAATTAGCACATAAGTGGTTTAAATTGACATCTTGTATGCTTCATTCTATTTTATGAGAATAATTATGTGATATTAGTTAACACATTTGTCGCTTAATGACCCTAAAGGTCGACGCAAGCTCCACTTCAGTACCGTCAGGCTCTAGTTCTTAAATCCTGCAAATCACGTGTTAGTTGATAAGCTAACAGTCTGAATGACGTTTTTAAGATAACTTCCCCCAGCAGATGACAGCGAAAGAATATAATTTTACTACTAGACTGACAAGGTGACTAAATGCAGGAACTATATATAAACAAATTGTCAAGTAAAAAAGCAAACTTTTTTTAAATATGATGGTCAATGTGCTCGTTAGCTGATCAACTAACACAGTTTATACTTAGAAAACAAATTGGATTCTCTATTGGACAAAGCATGGCAATATTATTAGACCTCGATGTTGTCGGGATTTCACCCATAGTGTATGCTCGGTTCACTAGATAATCCACTTATTTTAAATTCTGAAAATAACGTGTTAGTTGAGCAGCTAACGCGCACATTATTAATTAATATCACAAACGTTTAATTTTGAGGGTGGCAATCTTTTTTGTAATTAAGCATAGAGCTCATGCGGAGCAAATTTTATGAAAAACGTCACATGATTTTCAGAATTAATAAAAACCTGGATTCTCCATGAATTCTCCATTGAACCAAGCATGCACAATGGATGAAACCCCGCCAACATAGAGGTCACATATCATTGGCATGCTTCATGCAATAGCGAACCCAATTTATTTTTAATTCTAAAAATCTTTGTTAGTTGAGCAGCTAACGCGCACATTATCAAATATTATCAGAAACGTTTATTTTTTAAGATGACAATCCTTTTTGTAAGGAAGCATACAGCTTATGCCTAGTCAATTTCCTTTTTAATCCGGTATATCAATTTATTCAACTAGAACAATTTAATAGAGTGCGAAAGCCATGAAGCATAGGTGTGCGGGGGGGGGGGGGGGGCAAATTGTGCGAAAAACGCCAATTTAACTGTCAGCCTATGAACTAACAAAAGATTTTCAGAATTAAAAAAAAGGGTTCTCTATTGAACCAAGCATACACTATGGATGAAACCACGATAATATAGAGGTCTCATATCATTGGCATGCTTGGTGCAATAGGGAGCACATTATTTTTTAATTCTAAAAATCATGTGTTAGTTGAGCGTCTAACACGCAAATTATCTATCAATATCACAAACGTTTAATTTTTAAACCCTGTTTTTCAGAATTGAAAAAAAATATGTCTATTGAACCAAGCATACACTTTGCATGAAACATCGATAATTTAAAGGTCTCATATCATTGGCATGATTGGTGCAATGTAGAATACTCTTTTTTAATTTAAAAACTGTGTTAGTTGAGTAACTAACTCTCACATTGACCATCATATTTCAAAAATTTGCTTTTCTACTTGACAATTTGTTTTGTAATGATATAGTTCATGCTTTTAGTCACCTTGTAAGTCTAGTACTTAGTATGTATTCGTTAATTTAAGACTATCTCAGCTGCTGGGAGAAATTATCATTAAAAATATATTTTAGACTGTTAGCTTATCAACTGACACGTGATTTTTAGAATTAAAAAAAAACTTGATTCTCTAATGAACCAAGCAAACACTATGGATGAAACCCGAGGTTTCACAATATTGCCATGCTTTGTCCAATAGAGAAACCAGTTTTCAGGACCATCCTATTAAGTTTATTTTGTGTCCTATTTGGGAGAAAGAGGAGTGCTGTGTGTGGGAAACGGTTGACATTTCTGTACACCAGTCCTCATAAACATGTCCCATCGGTTGATTACTTTTGTGTTTAAAAAGTCTTCAGAAAAAAATATATTCACGATTATATTCGTGGTTGGGAGATTAAAGGGTTTTGGTGGGAATACTGTTGGCCCAGCGTTGCAGACGATGGCCCAACATTATTTCACAATTGGGCCAATTGATGCATCGTGTTATCCGGGTAGTGGCTGTTTCAATGTTGGGCCAGCGTCGAATACCATACACCGACATTTAACCAGCATGGGCTGCGACACTGGCCCAACATTGAGCAGGTATTGGGTGGGTAGGCCTACATTGTGTGTACCAGGTACATTGTTAGACGCGTACACTGACTTATCAGCAATGGTGGTGGAAGGAATAGGCCTGTACTTTGAAGATATACAAGTTTGTCTCCTTGGTTCTTATAATAATTATATCCTGGACATTTAGGATGCTGGCCCATGAGGAAACCAATACAGCTATGTTTACAAAATCTTAGGCCAATTTGTTGTATAAAGCACTCAAACAGACTAAAGCTGGTCTTCGGAGTTCGTGAACTCTTTTCTATAGTTTTTAATAAAGTTGTGTGTTAGTTGAGCAGCTAACGCGCACATTGACCATTATATTTTAAAAGTTTGCTTTTCTACTTGACAATTTGTTTTGTAAACTAATGATATAGAGTTCAAGCATTTAGTCACCTAGTCAGTCTAGTATATATCATTTCACTTAAGAACGTAATTTAGACTGTTAGCTTATCAACTAACACGTGATATTCCGAATTATGGATGAAACCTTGACAACATCTAGGTCTCCGATCATTGCCATGCTTTATCCAATAGAGAAACCTGTTTTTATATACTATACATGCGGTAGAGCCTTGTGTTGGTTGAGCAGCTAACGTGCACATTGACTATTATATTTAAAAGTTATTTTTCCTTGAGAATTATCTTTCTAGTGATATATCTAGTTCATGCATTTAGTGGCCTTGTCAGTCTAGTATATATTCGTTCACTTAACTTAAGTGAACGAATTTTATACTTAATAAGACTACCTCAGCTGCAAGGAGAAATTATCTTAAAACGTCGTTTAGACTGTTAGCTTATCAACTTACACGTGATTTTCATGATTAAAAAAACTGGATTCTCTAATGAACCAAGCAAACACTATGGATGAAACCTCGACATCATCAAGGTCTCATAATATTGCCATGCTTTGTCCAATAGAGATTCCAATTTTTTTTTTAATTGTGAAGCTGTGTTGATTGAGGAGCTAACTCGCACATTGACTATTATTTTCAAACGCTTGTTTATTTTCTTGACAATTTGTTCGGTAATGATATATATTTGATGCATTTAGTCACCTTGTCAGTCTAGTAGTATATATTCTTTCACTTAGGACTATCTCTCTCAGCTGCTAGAAAAATTGTCTTAAAAAACGTCAATCAAAATGTTAGCATAGAAACTAAACACGGGACCTTAAGAATTTAAAAAATCTGTTGCTTTTTTTAACCAAGCATACAAATTGGATGAAACTTCGACACTATCAAATCTCACATCATTCACATGGGTCTTGTCAGGTTAAAAAACTAGGATTGGCCACACCCCAGACACCCACCCACCCCCAAATCTATTTTTTGCAACTTTTTTGGAAACATGTACAAAAAAAACTCACCCCCCCCCCCCCCCAGAAAAAAAATTCGAGTTGGGGCTTCACGCACCCACCCACTTCCGTGTTTTTCTCGGATTTTTGGATTTTTCAAACTTAGACAAAATCCCTTAGTCAAATCCATTTTCAGTCTAGTGTATTTGTTCACTTAGGACAATCTTATATGGTGCAAAAATCATCCAGCATTTGACTGAAAAACGACAATTAAACTGTTAGCTTATTAACTAACACATAATTTTTAGAATTAATAAAAAAAGAAGGATTCTCTAATGAACCAGACATAAACATTGGGTGAAACCCCGACAATACATCGAGGTCTCAAATCATTGACATGCTTTGCGTGATAGAGAACCCTGATTTGCTATTTAAAAAATGATATGTCAGTTGAGGAGGTAACACGCGCGTCAACTATTATATCACAAACGTTTCCTTTCTTCCTCAGCAAAATTGCTGTTGGTGATAAAGTATATAGCTCATACCTTAGTCAATTACTTTTTAACATTAGCATATTTGGTCCCATATGTATTGGAGCATAGGACTATCCGTTATACATTTCTGAGATCTCCATCATTCATCTCATATGATGTGAAAGTCATCCAGCATAATGCAAGATGTGAGCAATAGCCTGCAAAACGCCAATTAAACTGTCAGCTTATCAACTAACATATAATTTTTAGAACTAAAAAAAAAATTGTATTCTCTATTCAACCATGCACAAACTTTGAATGAAACCCTGATAATATATCGATGTCTCACATCATAGACTTGCTTTGTCCAATAGAGAACCCAGTTTTTGTATTCTAAAAAGTATGTGTTATGAGGAGCTAGCACGCGCATCAATTATATATCACAGACGTTCCTTTCTTATCGCAGTACAGTTTTTGTTGGTAATAAAGTATATATAGCTCATACCCAAGTCAAATACGGTTTAAATTTAGTAAATTTGGTCACATGGGACTACATGTTTTGGAATTTCCTCCATTCATCTCATATGGTGTGAAAGTCATCCAGCATAATACAAGTTGAGAGAAATTGTCTAAGATAACGTCATTTAAACTGTTAGCTTATCAACTAACACATGATTTTTAAAAATAAAAAAATGGATTATTTATTGAACCAAGCATCAACTTTGGATGAAACCTCAACAATATATCGAGGTATCATATCATTGACATGATGTGTCCAATATAGAATCCAGTTTTTATATTCTTAAACTTATATGTTAGTTGAGAAGTTAACAAGCGCATCAACTATTATAGCACCAAACGTTTTCTTTTTTTCTCAGCACAGTTGTTGTTGGTAAGCAAGTATATATAGCTCACACCTTAGTCAAATACTTAATACACCTGTAACTGTATATTGGTCACAGCTATGGGCCAAAACACACCCTTAAATATCCTTGATAAGAGCAGCCGTTGATCATAGCTAGGTGATTTTATTAACACTTGAAATAATTGTACAGAATCATTTACCTTTGATATAATTAAAGTTCTTTATCGATTATTGTTAGCTGATGAACTAATAATGAAGGATTACGTTTTCAAATAACAATTTATTTCAATCATTTTTACTACAATAAATATTTTGTGTTAGAAAATATATCCACCAGTGGATGTGATGTCCAGTGTGAAATCTACTATTCAAAAGGTTTTCCTTGTTGATAAGGATCTCTAATGTTGGTGACTGTGATATCTTGTCTACAAAGTTTAACTTTGCTGCATTGGATAAATAATTACTACAGTGGTGTGAGAAGTCCAAGCCCAATGTATTTTTCTAGATAACAGAATCCTGTATAATGTATATCCATATATCACTTGACCGATTAATAGAGATGGGTTATACACACCTCAGCTCAACACAACTAGTATATTAAAAATAATACTATTTATTTCACACAAATGAACAGACATACATGTACTCACATAAACAAATACAATGACATAAATATATATATATATATATAATATAATGTATAGATATATGTATAGATATAATTATAGATATCAAGTTGAGCTTTAGTAAAACAAAAATAGTATCTTAATATATAAGATAATTATATTCATGATAATAGGTATAGATAGAAAATAATATAGATATATATCGAGCTATAAACATCTATAGATATACTATGAAAAAGAGTGGTCCCATTGAACTGCTGAACGTTTCCATCTGCAGCATAAAAACGGCTGATGTAGATGGTGCCGACCGGCTTCATTTAATAAAACTTTATCAAGGTATAATCTGTATCAGCTATGTCCACATCATGTCAATGATTATTTTTCATCTCAGTCCCAACTGTAAAAAAGGATGAAAATAACATTTAATGCTTGCAATACAAATGTGTTATACAATTTCATCACATTTTGAAATCGGAACAACATTTACCATTTATTATGGAACGGCCATTTTATTCGAAGTTGTCTGTCTATCAGGAGTTATGCATCAGTGTTTACAGTAAGAAAGCGCTGTTGAAGCGCTGAAATAGTTTTGTATAAATCATGGAGACACAGGGTTTTTTCAATTTGAAATTATCATTAATATCTTTGTTAGCTCTTGCCGCTTCATTTGAATACCTATGTTATGGGTCTACAAACATTATAAACATTTTTACTCTTTCAGTGTGGGGATTGACTTTAGCAATCAGAATATTGATGTCTACAGACGTCAGATTATTACGTTTGAAGTCGATCCCCACGCTGTAAAGCTTAAGGTGTGTATCCTACTTACAAGAAATGTGTTATAAGTTGTTTTTCTAATGGCTGTGGTGACTTCAATTATATTAGAACAGACCTCATCTTCGAAATTATCTGATCATTGGGAAAGTTGAACCCATGGTAAAAATATTAAAACAATCGCGTAAATATTGACGAGTGTATCGTGTTTACAAGAAATATATGCAAAACCCCTAATTGATTTAGTATGAAGCAGCTCCTATTTGAGCTTGTCCAAGCTATCAAGGAGTTGTAAGCATGGTAAAAAACAAAAGTGAAATTTTAATTACCGTACTAACCACATCCTCGGTCAGAAACCGCACCCCTAACTTACCTAGCGTATTTATCGATGGTTTTGATTTAAAAAAAAACTCTGTTACAAACCGCATCTCAACTTCAGAGTACAACGGGCAGCAGTAATTCGTCCCGGTAACTCCGGTATTAGTTATTATAGATTCGTGTTCCTAGCAAACACATGACAATAAACCAATGTTGTCTTAATGTTGGCCCGACGTCGTAGACGGCGGGCCAGCATTAAAACAACGTTGGCTCAAAGCCTCGTGTTTGCTGGGTTGTTGTACTCTAGCGGTATTTTATCTTTATGGCAGCACACGGGAGACTCAATGCCGGGGCAGTGTTGCGGACGGTGTAGGCCTACCAGCATTGAGAAACATGCATAGCGTCTGTTGGTTACTGAAAGGAGAGATTATAAATAGATTAGACTTCCCAGCAATACACGAGACGTCTACTTAATTTTGACGTTGGTCCAGCGTCGTAGATGGTGGGTCAACATTGAGCCAGTATTGGCGACATGACAAGTGTTTGTTGGTCTGATGTGTTATAACACAATCGCCGCTGGTCGCTTTGTTCTTCCCGTAACGCTGATTAGACTGTTGAGGCTGACACTCTCAGTCCTACAGGGGATCACAATATCGGCATATATTACAACCGTGCCGTCGAAAATCAGTTTCAATCGTTATAATTCAACACTCAATTAAAACAAATATATGTTTTTATATTTGAGTTTGGCTTTCATATATATTTCAACTCCTTTGTTGATTGTCTTTCCCGCCAGTAAATCAGCTTACTCTGCTGCGAAAACGATACTGACCCAATAGTGGTATAACGTCTCACAAGGCCTAAAGGCAGTAACAGCTGATGACTATGTCTGTAGCATGCTGTATATATAGAGACCTACACTGGATCTATGTTATAATACCGCAGTACCGGTATATATATTAGTACCTTTATAAGGGGTGTCTCTGCCAGCGTTGTAGACGATGGCCGACTGGCAGCGGCGTCCCATGTTTAATGTAAACAGAGTGCGTGCGCATGTTCATGCGCACATCACGCGGCGCATATAGGCCAACCCATGGTAGCCTGTGATGGTAGGGGTGTAACGCTATCGTCACCCCAACAAAATCGCTAGATTTTGCGATGGTACTAAATATGAAATTATGCGACGATTTAGCGGTACAATATTTTGGTTTGGGCCCTATCAGAAGCAGCAATATGTCGACTATAATAATATAAATTTAACTAAATATTGGTATATTCTTATGTACATATATATATCACTAGCAGCTCGTTTTCTGTTATAGGCCCACTGCATTGAAATGTTGTTGGTAAGCCTATGTTTTGCATCGTTCTCACTCTTCTTTTTACCGACAACGCTGAATACTGGGATGCACAGCTCACATTTTTATCATGTGGGCCTCGATGGCACCTATTGGCGGCACTACACGTCAACTGCATGTTTAAGCCGTAATACACGCGGCGGGCCGACCAATTTCAATACACCATATATAGTGGCTGATATGTTTAATCTTTTAGTGTGATATTTTTGCGACTTGAAAAAAGATATTAAAACGGGACTTGAAATCTAAAAAGACTGTAAATGAAATAGGCCTAGCAGTTAGACCTAAATCACCTAATTCAGCTAGGCGATCTGTGATTTGAAACTAAATCCCGTAGATTTACTCAGGTCGTCAGCAGAGCGATCCGGTGGTCAGTTCACATCGCCTGCCGTTAGTTTTACTCTCCAGGGGCGAGCGTGTTTTTCCGTCCTTGTTGTTAGCTGATCAACTAACAATTTCGAAGAGCCCTCTGGTGAATGGAACAGGCAGGAAAAAAATTGAGTCATAAGTAGGTGTCAGTTCAGCAACTGACATCGCCGATCGAAACATCAAATTGCGGCAACTTCAAACTGCGTCGCAAACTAAAATACGGCTTATACGCCTTGGGTGGTTTGCATTATATAAAGATCAATATCTTACAAATATGCAGCCAAAAAGCGACGCAAATTATCCTAAGGCTACTATTTTTAAAATGAATTACTAATGTGGCACTATTTTCGATATTTTACACATAAAATAGCTTAAATTGATACCCACCTGGAAATTTCTGGTTCTTACTCGATGTCAGCCATATTGGTTTTGTATACGCATGCGCTAGCCGTTCACGTCGTTAAAACAAAACGCACGGAATTCCCGTAATATCAATTTCCTGGTAAATCGATCATGTTAGTTCTTGCACTAACATCAAGATTTGTCAGTTATTTAACTAACATTTTTTGTTAGTTGTACAACTACGCTCCCCGACTGTACAACACAGTTTAATGGGTATAAAAATATCAGTATAAATAATGAAAAATATGAAGTGATTTTAAAATGAACGACTTATCAAGTCACTATATCTCCATGAAATTGGAGTGATTGTGTAAAAAGTCTATGTCTAATAATTAAAACATGTAATATAGGTTACATTCCCGAAGGAACTGAATAATAAAACCAGCAGGGGTGTCCCTGAATAGCTCAAATAAGGAATTAAATGCAAAATACTTCCTTCTGATGTGCGCATATTTCGCACAACTGAGAAGGACATGTCTTACAGTGAGACGAGTATTGCAGCACATAGGTCGCAATTCTCCTCTCAATAAATAGCCGTTTGTGAAATAGGCATGGCCAATTCTGGCCCTGCATAAGACAACGTCATCTCTTCGGCGTTCCATTGGTGTAAAAGATCGCTTGATGATTGGTTGTACCTCAAACAATTTGCTGGTGACATTGATGTTCCATTCACCTTGCAAAATGTCATCAAGGTAGACCGAGATGTTATACTTGAAATCAGTATATGGTATATAATAAAACTGTTTTGTCTTATCCAGGGCAGCCTTGGCCAAAACATCAGCCCGTTCATTACCCTGTATTCCAATATGGCTGGGTACCCAGCAGAAAACAATGTCCTTGTGCCCAGACAAGTAGTGACACATATGTAAAATATTGGAAACAATTGGGTTGTTGAGTTTTTGACTCTTAAGAGCCTGCAATGAAGATAGCGAGTCTGTGATGATCATGAACTCCTCGTCATTACTATCCCATATGTATTCGATGGCAGCTTCAATAGCTAACAGCTCTGCTGTGCAAATTGAAGCCTCATCGTTGATACGACAACTAAATTCATGATCATCACAGACAAAGGACATAGCTGTCCTCTTGTCTTCCTTTGATCCGTCAGTATACACCTTCCGGTGCTTCGGAAATCTACAAAATAGCTCTAGCAACATGCTCTGGAAGACAAGGGGACAGGTGTCTCCTTTCCTGAGATCTGAGAGGTTAAAAAGTATATTAGGCTGTTGGAGAAGCCAGGGTGGACATTCTGGTGGGCGCACAACGCTAATTGCGTCGAGCTCCACCTCCATGTCCTCCAGATGGGGTTGAAGCCTTATACCCAAAGTAGGTATAGTCCCTGGCTTGTTGTTAAACAGTCTCTTGTACTCTGGGTTGACAACACACGAGTATGCCGGGTTCTCAGGATTTGCTTTCATCTTCATATAGTATTGCAGGCTCAGCTTCAACCGGCGAGTCTCTAAAGAGGGCTCACCGGTCTCCACCTGAAGACTTTCGATTGGTGATGTTCGAAATGCCCCTGAGCATAATCTCAAACCTTGGTTCGCGATTGGATCAAGTACTGCTAAGTACGATCGTCTCGCTGAACCATAAACAATACAACCATAATCCAGTTTGGATCTGATGTGAGACCGGTAAATCCTCAGTAAGGTTGTCCGGTCACCACCCCAATCCTTGCTGGATATAACTCGTAGTAATTGTAATGCTTTCCTACACTTATCTTTCATATATTTGATGTGTGGAATAAAACTGAGCTTCTTGTCGAAAAACAGACCAAGAAATTTGACCTGCTCTTCAACAGGAAGCTGTTGTCCATATAGTTTGAGATTAGGCTCAGGCTGTAAGCCATTTTTTTTGCAAAAATGTACACATAAAGTTTTTGTGGGAGAAAATTTAAAGCCGTTCTCATCCGCACA
Organism: Flabesymbios commensalis; assembly: GCA_964017125.1. Lineage (NCBI taxonomy): Eukaryota > Metazoa > Annelida > Polychaeta > Terebellida > Flabelligeridae > Flabesymbios > Flabesymbios commensalis. Next base: position 93,972,966 of record OZ024908.1, read on the forward strand.
AGTCACCAACTTATCGAGGCAACCTTGCAGGCGCCGCTCAATTATTGCCATATTGCTTGACTGGCAGTAAACAGCCAGATCATCAACATATAATGATTTTTCAATATCTTGTGGTAAAGAATCAATTATACTGTTTATTTTAACGGTAAATAGAGTTGGTGAAAGGATACTACCTTGTGGGACACCCTCCTCCTGTGGATTTAGTGAAGAGTGGGTGTTGTCCAAGCGGACTTTAAATTTTCTCCCCTTTAAAAAATTATCAATGAATAAGGGTAATCTACCCTTCAGGCCCATTTCATGAAGATCTTTCATGATACCACCCTTCCATGTGGTATCATAGGCCTTTTCTAAATCAAAAATTCTCCAACTGTATGTTGATTTTTAACAAAACCTTGACGGATATAAGTCTCAAGTCTGACCAAATGGTCTGTGGTGCTCTTTCCTTTTTGAAAACCACATTGATATTTAGTTATTATGTGATTGTCTTGTAAAAACCATGTGAGACGATGATTGATCATGCGCTCCATGATTTTGCAAAGACAACTTGTCAATGCTATTGGCCTATAATTATTAGGATCTGTTCGATCTTTTCCAGGTTTAGGGATCGGGATCACTGTTGCTTCTCTCCATCCATCTGGGAAATCCTGAGATTGCCACAGATCATTCAAGAGTAGAAGCAACAGATCAAGTGATACATCAGGCAAATGTTTCAGAAACTGGTAGTGAATTTCATCAGGGCCAGTTGCCGAATCAGTTGCCTGAGCGATAGATTTAATTAATTCTCGTTTAGAGAAATCAACATTGTACTTTTCGTCATTATCTGACTCAAAGTCCAATGTGTTCTCCTTCTCCTTGTCCCTAATCTTTCGAAATTTTTCTTGATAATGATCTGGCGATGATTTAGCAGCGAAGGATGTCGCCAGTGTTTCTGCAATATCCGTTTTATTGGTTATTGTGTCAGAATCAGTGACAAGGTACTTGATGGTTTTATCTTTCCTCTTGCCACTGATTCTGCGCAGCATTTGCCAAGTATGTTTTGCCGATGTATTATTATTTAGTGTGGAGACATATGCTCTCCAAGATTGCCGCTTGGCTTCACTGATTGTGCGGCGAGCTTTAGCGTAATCTTTCTTATATCCGTCAAGGTTTTGTCTAGTTGGATGTTTTTTAAATTTTTGCAAGGATTTTTTCCTTTTGTCTATTGCCTTTCGGCAACCTTCGTCAAACCAGGGTTTGTCGAGTTTTTTGGGAACTGTCGAGGTTTTGGGTATGCTTTTATCTGCTATATTGTGTAATTTGGCTGTAAAAAGGGCTATAGGGTCATCAACCCCCTCTTCATTCTCAAATTGAGAGATTGTGAGGCTCTCCCCACAAGACTGTTGGAAGGCCTCCCAATCTGCTCTGTGCAGCCTCCAATGCTGCACTCTTTCTTCAACAATAGAGTTGTTGCTCTCTATAAATATAGGATAATGATCACTGCTACAGAGATCCTCGTTGACCCTCCAAGTGTAATCCAAATATAAATCGGGATCACACAAGGATAGGTCAATGGCTGTTGCAGATCCTGAAGCAGGGTGTAAATAGGTGGTGGTATCATCATTAAAAATGCAGAGGTTTTCCTCTGAGAGGAAGTCTTCTATTATTCTGCCCCGTGGGTTGATGTCCCTACAGCCCCACATTGTGTGGTGCCCGTTAAAATCTCCCAGTAGCATAAAGGGTTTGGGCAATTGTTTTACCAGCTGCCTCAATTCCACAACATCTACTGAGCGGTTTGGCGGTAAATAAACAGAGCATATCGTCATTGGTCTGTGACAGTTTATGTTAACCGCCACAGCCTGTAAATTAGTTTTTAATGTTATATGTTGATGTGGCGTTCCGTCCTTCACAAGGATAGAGACACCCCAGCAGGCCCTTTCATTATTGGCAGGGCCAAAACAATTGACCATTGTATAGTTTTTAAAACTTATGTTAGTGTTAGGTTTTAAGTTAGTCTCCTGCAGGCACACAGCCGATGGGCTGTGTTCCTGCAGAAGAATAGCCAGGTCATTGTAATTAGATCTTAAACCTCGACAATTCCATTGTATAATTTTGTGGGCCATTATGAATTTTTATGCCTCCCTGGTTTTATCTTTGCTTGGAGTGCAGCGACGGTGTCGGGAGATACAAATACCTCGCTATCGCTGCTTTCATCACCGTCTACACAATCCATGGATTCGTATCTGTTGTACGTAGCGATCGGATCATCAGTGCCCTTGGGCATTCGACCACTACCTTTATTTGTGTTTTTCTTGTTAATTTGTTTTGTTAGTTCAGCTACTGGTGGTTTATTTACCATTTCTTTGTTCTTATCTTTATTATTTGTTTTGCCATTTTTTGTTTGTTTTGCATCCCTATTTGCCAGTGGCTTTGGGGCAGTAGGGGTAGCTGTTGTTGTTGTAGCGACATTTGTTTTTTTATTGATCACAGGTTGTTTTTTGGTAGGAGAGGTACTTGTGTTAGTTTTTGCTGAAGAGGTTCCAGGTGTTGCGGAAGCATTTGTTGCACCAGTCGCAGATCTGATCTCTACTGCATCAGTCTGGCAACCAACCGACACAACCTGCTTTGCGACAACACTGGCATATGATGGTTGTTTGTTAACCCCTTCAACAATTTTCCGAGCTTCAGGGAAGGAAATCTTTTGTCAACTGAGCTTCTTGTCGAAAAACAGACCAAGAAATTTGACCTGCTCTTCAACAGGAAGCTGTTGTCCATATAGTTTGAGATTAGGCTCAGGCTGTAAGCCATTTTTTTTGCAAAAATGTACACATAAAGTTTTTGTGGGAGAAAATTTAAAGCCGTTCTCATCCGCACAAGTCACCAACTTATCGAGGCAACCTTGCAGGTGCCGCTCAATTATTGCCATATTGCTTGACTGGCAGTAAACAGCCAGATCATCAACATATAATGATTTGTCAATATCGTCTGGTAAAGCATCAATTATACTGTTTATTTTAACGGTAAATAGAGTTGGTGAAAGGATACTACCTTGTGGGACACCCTCCTCCTGTGGATTTAGTGAAGAGTGGGTGTTGTCTAAGCGGACTTTAAATTTTCTCCCCTTTAAAAAATTGTCAATGAATAAGGGTAATCTACCCTTCAGGCCCATTTCATGGAGATCTTTCATGATACCACCCTTCCATGTGGTATCATAGGCCTTTTCTTAATCAAAAAATACTCCAACTGTATGTTGATTTTTAACAAAACCTTGTTTGCTGTTCAAATGTTAATAGTATTACCAATTAAAGTCAACATTTGGTTCCATCACAATCGACAATAGCCTTGACTTTGTTATTTATGCGCCTTACTATGTATACCGTGACAATGACTCCAGGTGACTGGCGGCTATGGTTATGGTTCACTCCTGGCCGGCAGAATGGGGAAACAATGACGTCCAACTGGCCCAACTGATCACAGCCTCAGTCCATGATCATGATGATGGGGATATCAGTGTATTCTGCCGGGGATGGATAGATATGTACCAGTAAGTAAAACACTACAGCCTATAGACACCAGTCTCCTAAGCCCATTTAGCCCTTTAAAAAATTATACTTTCTATATTAATGGCTTAGTATGTAGTAGTAGTAGTAAATAATTGCTTTACGTCACTTTTCGGCACAAAAGGTCTTTTAAGTGACATTATAATACGATAAAAACGTTGTAGTCAATTGATGATATGAATGATGTACAGATGATGATGTGAGGGTGGGGGTGATAGGGCATGGTGGGTTATTGAGAGCGTTTTCCTTCGCTCGCCCGATAAGGGGTTCTGGGCATGTCTAGGGGATATACCCCCAGACATGCCCAGACGGCCGGAGACTTGAGTTTCGCTGTACAATTTAATGATGAAACTCTGTGGCATTTTGCGCAGCTCCGCTATCCTCGGGTCGGATAGTCCCCAGAGTAACAATAGGAAGGATCACTCCCTCTGGGTAACTCCATTCATCCCACGTGAGAGACCTAATGTCAAACACGCTATTGCCGGTTATTAAAGGCAACCACAGCCTACATCAGCGCCAGCACTGATGCGGGTGCTGCATTGGCTCCGCTGTTGAGCGGAGGAACCAGGGTACGCCACTGGCAATCCGCCCGAAGATTATAGCCAGATACGAGGAGGCTGCAGCTGCCCTTGGATGATTGCTGTAGACTAGTGCTTCCGTACAATGCCGTAACAGCATCCAACAGACGAAACAGATCCCTAATGACCCTCCCCAATGGGGGCGAAAAGTACTACTACTAGCAATCATCCCAGTACCCCGATTTTAAAAGATGACTGTCAATAATAGTCTCCTAGGCCCATTTAGCCCTTTAAAAAATTATACTTTCTATATTAATGGCTTAGTATGAGGTCATTAATTTGGACCCATTATTTTAATAATACTAAATAGTAAATTATTGCTTAAGTCACATTTCGGCACAAGTAAGTAAGTAAAATATTTGCTTTACTTCACTTTTCGGCCAGTATGGCCATTTAAGTGAAAATTCCAGGTATTACAATATCCCATATTGTATAGTTAAAGTAGTGAGGGAAAGACAAAGCTAATAAAATCATGTTCGTACTAAAATATTCAGTTTAAAGTGTTTGATATGATAAGATGACGATGCTCCTGGCACCTATATGCATCGAGTCTGATAACATGTTGAAGCGCCTGCACTACAACACAGTTTAATGGGTATAAAAATATCAGTATAAACAATGCAAAATATGAAGTGATTATAAAATGAACGACTTTTCAAGTCACTATATCTCCATGAAATTGGAGTGATTGTGTAAAAACTACAAGTCTAAGTCAAAACAGTGTCATTGTCAAAACAAATATATAATATATACTATAATACTATATACTATAATCAAAAAAAGTAAACCCATTTAGACATAAATATGAATGACATAAACAATGAACAGAGAAACCATTAAGTAAGTAAGTAAATGTCTTCTTTACTTCACGTTTCGGCCAGTATGGCCAGAGAAATCATTAAATCACAAACATTTTTCAAAAATTAAAGACTTACAGTGCCCCCACAGTTGGTAATAAGGTCTGTGATATTGGAGGACATCACAGAGCGATCACGAACCGTGAGGACACCGTAAGTCACCACAGGCTAATTGTACGGCAATGGCCTCTCTATGACATGCTGCATTATCCGCCAGGATGCCACAGAGAAACCATTAAAACAATGAAATGAAAAACTAATTATATGACAATGGTTTCTTTCGGACATCCCGTCCAACACCAGGATGCCAAAGAGAAACCATTTACAAAAACGAATACATACAATAGAAATACTTAAGACAGTCCCGTATACTAATAGAACGTTAGACACACATCCACATACCGATTCAGATCATATTGAACATCACAAACCAATGACTATGCTCTGTATTTACCGCCAAACCGATTTAATATAGATTGAAAAGTAATGCAAAATACTCTAGACCCATATGTAATTACGTGAGAAGTAAGTAAGTAAAATGCTTTACTTCACTTTTCGGCCAGTATGGCCATTTAAGTGAAAATTCCAGGTATTACAATATCCCATATTGTATAGTTAAAGTAGTAAAGAAAAGACAAAGCCAATAAAAGCATGATCGTACTAAAATATTCAGTTTAAATAATAATGATCTGGCGATGATTTAGCAGCGAAGGATGTCGCCAGCGTTTCTGCAATATCCGTTTTATTATAGTGAAGGAAGTGCAGGATTCAACCGAACGTTCCATCAGGTTCGGTACTTCCGCGCCTAGCACCCGTTCTTTTTCACGAACACCTTCAACGGGCGCTAGGAGTCGCTTTACTACTCCTACCCCTCCTTCTGAGTTCTCTTCCTTTCGGGGCTCCTTTCGAGGAAGAGCTCCTAGAGCAAGAGGAGGAAGAGTTAGAGGTAGAGGTAATTCCCGGGGCAGAAAGTTTACTGCCCCTGGAAAGCAATGACGTTCTTCCATCCCGAGGAGACCTCCCACCGGCACCCGATCCTCCACTTTTTCTGGATCAGTTGCCGGTGGGAATGAGGCTGAGGAATTGCCTGTCAACATGGCAGACTATTCAGGCCGACCCTTGGACCATAAATCTGATCTCCAGGGGCCTGACTCTTCAATTTATCACTCAACCTCTTCTGTCGAAGACACCCACTATTCTGTCTTGTTACCGAGATCCCGACAAACAGAAGGTGCTGGTGAGCTTGGTGAAGGATATGATAGAGAAGAAGGTTGTAGAAACAGTCCGTCGACCCGACAGTCCTGGTTTCTACAACCGTCTTTTTCTAGTTCCAAAGAAGGGAGGTACCTGGAGGCCGGTCATAGACTTGTCCTGTCTAAACAAGATGCTTCTGATTCCATCGTTCAAGATGGAGACAGCGGAGCACATTATGGAGGCAGTTCGCCAGGGGGAGTGGTTGACCTCGTTAGACCTGACCGATGCTTATTTTCATGTACCGATTCACCCCAAGTTCAAGAAATATCTTCGATTTGTGGTGGAAGATCAGGTCTACCAGTTCACGGCTCTACCTTTCGGGCTGTCGACAGCTCCGTACGTTTTCACGAGACTGGTGAAGTCAGTAGCATCTTTCGCGCATCGTCTAGGAGTCCGCGTTCACCAGTATATCGACGACTGGCTCCTACGTGCACCAGACCGGGACAGGTCATTAATCATCACCATGTGGCTACTACGGTGGCTGGAGGCTCTAGGGTTCAAAGTCAATTACAAGAAGTCCGACTTAACCCCAGAACAGGTAAAGGTTTTCTTGGGGATAGTCCTGGATCTCATTCAGTTCAAGGTTTTCCCTTCCAAGGACAGGATAGCACGTTGCTTGCAGTGGATACATCTTTTTCTGATGTTTCCATTACAAACAGCATTGAACTGGCAGAGATTGATAGGTCACCTAGTGTCGTTGACAAAAATTGTTCCACTAGGCGCGACTATGCTCAGACCTGTCCAGAGGGACTTAGCTTACCAGTGGAATCCCGAGTATCTTCCTCAGTATTTCAAGATATTCATGAGAGGGGATACGAGGGTCATTCTGAACTGGTGGTCCCAAGAGACCAACCTCAGAGCAGGGGTGTCTCTACGAGCTTTCACAAAGACAGTAGACATTTACACCGATGCGTCCAATCTGGGCTGGGGTGCATGCATGAACATGCGTTCGGTGCACGGCGCCTGGCCACCAGGGGAAAAGAGACACATAAATGTCCTCGAAATGATGGCAGTACTCCACTCGTGCCAGTCATTCCTGGAACAGATCAGGGACAAGGATGTCATGATTTTTTTCCGACAACTCGACAGTGGTAGCTTATGTCAACCACCAGGGAGGGACGAAATCCATCAATACCTCTCGAGTGGCGGAACAGCTCCATCAGCTCCTTTTTGCTCACAATGTAAGGATACGATGCCAACACATTGCGGGTGTACTCAACACAGTGGCAGATCACCTGTCGAGGATAGGGAACACCCAGACCTCGACAGAGTGGTCTCTGTTACCAGAAGTCGCTCGTCTCATATGGGAGAAATTCCATCGCCCCATGGTCGACTTATTCGCGACACACCTGAACTTCAAGCTGACTACCTTCGTGTCTCCTTTCCACCACCAATTGGCATGGAAGGTAGACGCTTTAAACATGTCTTGGGAAGGTCTGGATGCCTACGCATTCCCTCCCACCAATCTGCTGAGGCAAGTAGTAACCAAAGTGGCCACACACAACTGCAGAATACTGCTGGTGGCTCCATTTTGGCCCAAACAGTCTTGGTTTGCAGAGGTGCAGAATCTCTTGTACTATCCACCATGGGCGTTACCTCTACATCCAAAATTACTCCGGCTACCTCAGTCGCAGATTTTTCACAAGAACCTGTGGGTGTTCAACCTTCACGTCTGGCCCTTATCAAGCAAGCCGACCTGAGGGATGGATACTCTCAAGAAGCCTGTGATTTCATCCAGTCTTCTTTGAAGGAATCAACCATCAAGCAATACGAGTCAAGATGGAGGGTTTTTGCTGCTTGGTGTGTTGATCATAACATTAATTCTGTTAATCCGACTATTCCTCAGATTGCAGACTTCTTAGTATACCTTTTTAAGGTGAGAGGTATTCTTCCTAAGTCCGTAGAGGTTTACCGCTCCTCTATCGCTCATGTTATTCAGAGGCATACAGGGTTGGAGGTGGGTCACCATCAAGTTTTAAATCAATTGATTGAGGGTATGTACCACGCCAAACCTACACGACGCAGGACTGTTCCTTCGTGGGATTTGTGCATTGTATTACAGGCTCTTGTTTCAGCTCCGTTTGAGCCTTGTGAAGATGTTTCCTTAAAGTTTCTCACTCTCAAAACTGTATTTTTAACGGCTTTGGCGACCGGACTGAGACGAAGCGAATTACATGCTCTCTCCAGGTCCTCCATTTTACGCCATCCTCAAGGAGAGTGGATCCAGTTGAAAACCAAAGTGGGTTTTTTAGCGAAAACTCAGTTACATAGGTCTAATGATTTTTTTAAACCAATAAGAATACCAGCATTAACTACTGTTCTGACTCCTGATCATGCCGATCGCCGCCTTTGCCCGGTTAGAATGTTAAACTCGTATTTACGCAGGACTCAACATTTGCTCCCTATTAATAGTGATATTGTTTTCATTTCCTTTAAAGAGGGTTTATGATAAGGTTATTAATATGAGTACAATTTCTAATTGGCTGTCTAAGACGGTTAAGGAGGCTTATTTAGCAGCAGGTCTTAAGGACTTACCCTCAGTCATTAAGGGACACGATACCAGAGCTCTAAGTGCATCTTTGGCTCAGTTGGGTAACGTGGCCATGGTGGATATACTAGAGTCAGCACAGTGGAAGTCTAAGTCGACTTTTATATCCTTTTATTTGAAGGATATTGCCCACGGTGCTGACAGACTCTCCACACTGGGTCCGTTAGTAGCGGCACGTAACATAGTAAACATTTAAAACTATTCTGCTTTTTGTTTCAGTTTATTTTATGTTATGTTTTCAAGTATATACAACAAATTTCTTTTTATCGAAAAAAAATTTAAAGAATGTATCCTCTACGACAGTAGGTAACAGGAAGAATGAACACCAGCTGGAACGTGAGTTATTTTGTTCTATATGTCAATGAATAAATGATAGTGTTATTAGTTATGGTAAGATGTTTAGAGATATGTCCTTTTTGACATCAACTTTGCGTTATGGGGGTAGTTGTTTTCAGCTATAGTATTGTACTTTTGTACTCCCCCCACCCACCCGAGGAAATCGGACCCTGTCAGAGGCTTATTGCCTCTGCTTTAACTTTGTTAAACCCACCCCCCATGAGGTGGATTTTTGATTTCCTTTGTATGATAATACAGGCGTTAGCTAGTTTAGTAATTTCGACCTGTATTACTTTGGGTTGCTTTTAGGAGGATCAAGTCACGTCCCTCCTCCGGACAGTTGGGAATCTACCCATAATTTAATATATGTTGCCGAGGTGGAGTATTGGGATATAAATATGAAATTTATATTTATTACAAATACGTATTTATGAGAAATACTCACCTCGGCAACATATATTATGGTAGACCCTACCCGACCATCCCCGCGGGTGTCTTGCTCCATCGGTACTTAGGCAGAAGTGGCGATATAGCCTCACTATGGCCACCTGTCGGGGTATCAATGGTGTGGGATACCCCACCTGGTGGGGGGTCAAAAAGACACGATTTTGCAGTGAAAATCTCCTTGCGTTTACCGAGATAACTAGGTAGTTACCCATAATTTAATATATGTTGCCGAGGTGAGTATTTCTCATAAATACGTATTTATAATAAATATAAATTTCATTATTAGATGATACGTTTAAAACGTAGAGTAACATTGTTAAAGTTGTATTTAGACGCGTAGACGTCGTAATTCGGCAAACGAGTTGTTAATTTTTAGCCCCATTGCAAGGTGAAGGCTAAATTGATGTAAATACTTATGACGTCATAGGGGATTTCCCTATCAGCTTTGTATACATTTCTTTGTGTGTAAACATAAGCACGTGGAATCTTTGTAGTCTTAAGACTATATTTAAATGATATTATTTTTATATTTCAAGTATATTATATGTGTTTATTTGTAATATTATTACTAGTATTTAGGTATATAATAAATAAATGATTATATTTATATTTGTATAGCGCATTAGAATACTGTAACAATTGGACAGTACGCACTATGACAACAGTTGTCATAGTTAGTTTTCTGACGCTATAAATTGAGCGTACTCAGCTCAATGAGATGCTTTTGAATTCAGACTTCACTGTGAGTGGTAGCAAATTGAACTCTATATCTTTAGGCCTTGGTGTGCATTCATCTACCAGCAGTGTAGAGCACACCGCCTAAATTCATATTATTATTAGATCTATTTTACTATATTCAATAAATTAGATATTTTTATAAACTGTTTGTTTGTTCCCTTTATTTATTTCCACTGTAGTTTGCGGTTTCGTTTCAGGAGTACTCCAAGTCCTATCTCCAGGACTCTGTTTGACTGGCATCGCTAATTAAGGTCAAGCAACTGGTGGGCTAGTAATTGATTATTCTGTTGACTCGGTTTCCCTGAAGTGGCAAACATTTTCTAACGTGTATTTTATGAAATTCAGAATTATTCAACGCGTTCATATTAATTTGCTTTGTTTGCTGTTCAAATGGTAATAGTATTACCAATTAAAGTCAACGTTTAAATATTTGGTTCCAACACGATCGACAATAGCCTTGACTTGTTATTTATGCGCCTTACTATGTGGACCGTGACAATGACTCCAGGTGACTGGCGGCTGTGGTTCACTCCTGGCCGGCAGAATGGGGAAACAATGACGTCCAACTGGCCCAACTGATCACAGCCTCAGTCCATGATCATGATGATGGGGATATCAGTGTATTCTGCCGGGGATGGATAGATATGTACCAGTAAGTAAAACACTACAGCCTATAGACACCAGTCTCCTAGGCCCATTTAGCCCTTTAATGAATTATACTTTCTATATTAATGGCTTAGTATGAGGTCATTAATTTGGACCCATTATTTTTATTATTTTCATAATACTAAATAGTAAATTAATGCTTAAGTCACTTTTCGGCACAAATGGTCATTTAGGTGACAATGTAATACGCTGAAAACGTGGCTCACTCATAGCCGACAGAATGGGGGAACAATGACCGCCAACTGGCACAACTGATCACGGCCCCAGTCCATGATCATGATGATGATGACATTAGAGTATGCTGCAGAGGATGGGTCAATATTTACAGGTAAGTAAAACACTACAGACTATAGACCCTAGCATCCTAGGCCCACTTAGGCCTCTAAAGAATAAGACTTTTTTATAGTAATGGCTTAGTATGACTCAAAGAGGCCATTTATAGTGATGCCTTAAATCTCAGACAGGTGCGAATACTGATCAGACAATAACCATCCTAGCACACACTCGGCTACTGGCTGTGTATGTATGTATGTAAGTAAATAAGTAATAATATTTTGAAGTGAATTTTGTGCATTAATTGTCATTTAATTGACATTCCAGTGAAATAATTGAATTTTTTCACATACGTCTATTAAAACACGATCGAAAACACTGGGAGTGATCATGAAGGTCCTCCGGGATGTCATCGGTTCGGCCTGAACGATTGACGTTGTAGTCAATCGATCAGATGAAATGATGTGAAGATGATGATGTGAGGGTGGGGGTGATAGGGCATGGTGAGTTATTGAGAGCGTTTTCCTTCGCTCGCCCGATAAGGGATTCTGAGCATGTCTAGGGGTTCTGGGCATGTCTAGGAGATCTACTCCCAGACATGCCCAGACGGCCGGAGACTTGGGTTTTGCTGTGCAATTTAATGCTGAAACTCTGTGGCATTTCGCGCAGCTCCGCTATCCTCGGGTCGGATAGTCCCCAGAGTAACAATAAGAAGGGTAAATCCATTCATTCCCCGTGAGAGACTTAATGTCAACAACACGCTACTGCTGGTTATTTAAACCTTACGCTGCCGGGACCATATATATCCTTTTTCAATTCAAATTTTAAACCAATACATTCAACTCGAATTGACAAAATACTTGTAGTACATGTTTAATCTAATAATTAAATTTTGAAGATGTCTATATTTTCATAAATGTGATTATTTCTCGTCATTTGGAGCTAGAAATTGCGTTTGCAATTCCAGCTTCAAATGAATGAGAAATAGTCTGAAAAAAATCGGCAGGATAAGGGTTAAGGCTACCACGGCCTACACCAGCGCAAGCACTGATGCGGGTGCTGCATTGGCTCCGCTGTTGAGCTGAGGAACCAGGGTATCCACACTCAGATGTTTGATTGCAATGTGTAGTTTGGATGCTGGGAGCATCTATAGTAATATCTGCTGGAACATCTCCCTCTGGTGAAGAATTTCACTTTTACACCAGAGGAAGCGTTCCAGCCCGACTACAATGACGAATTGGAAGAAGATGTTGTGGACGTGTCACTGAAGGATGTCGTGGAAGAATCAATGGAAGATGTCGTGGAAGAGATGGAGACAGGAGACATGAAGAAAGGAGACGTGAGAAGAGAGAACTGGATAGATTATGGTATGGAGGAATTCGAGAGCATGCTTCAGGAAGACATCTCAGCAAACATATACCCTTATAGACCATCTAGTCCACCTATCGTTGTCAACACCGACGGTTTCGTTTTTAAAAATTACAGATGCAAGTAGATCTAATGCTTTGTGATGAAATTTGAATATTTTGAATTTCTTATCTGTGAAATAGTTTATATATTTTGAGGGCAAAATATTGTTTTAAAGGAGAGGGCAGTGTTGTGATTTTCGATGTTATATTCTTCTGACTTGACATGGAAAGCATTTTATTATTACTAAGCTTTGTGACTTGATAGTTTTAACCATTATATTTACCTTTTACTAGTCTCCAGTGTAGTCTAGACACTAGATAGTTGTTTTCATATTGTTAAATGTGAGAGATAAAGGTATATTTATAAACTATTTTTACTATTGATTGACTGTTTCTATCTCAGGAGCTGCAGGTACAGGTGTACATGCGATTGTGTCAGTACAGACACTGGACGCTGTAAACATTAGTCCGAGATGTGGAGTTATATTAGTGGCTCTGTCACTGTCACTGAATCAGTCAGTGCTGCACACGTTGTCTGATTCACTGACAGTGAAGTTATTTATATTATTATTAACTGGATAGTAATCTATCACATGTAATGTACTTACACTATAGTCTATGTTATTAGATGATACGTTTAAAATGTAGAGTAATATTGTTAAAGTTGTATTTAGACGTGTAGACGTCGTAATTCAGTTTTTAATTTTTAGCCCCATTGCAAGGTGAATGCTAAATTGATGTAAATACTTTATGACGTCATAGGGGATTTCCCTATCAGCTTTGTATACATTTCTTTGTGTGTAAACATAAGCACGTGGAATCTTTGTAGTCCTAAGACTATATTTAAATGATATTATTTTTATATTTCAAGTATATTATATGTGTTTATTTGTAATATTATTACTAGTATTTAGTGATATAATAAATAAATGATTATATTTATATTTGTATAGCGCATTAGAATACAGTAACAATTAGACAGTACACACTATGACAACAGTTGTCATAGTTAGTTTTCTGACGCTATAAAATGAGCGTACTCAGCTCCATGAGATGCTTTTGAATTCAGACTTCACTGTGAGTGGTAGCAAATTGAACTTTATATCTTTAGGCCTTGGTGTGCATTCATCTACCAGCAGTGTAGAGCACACCGTCTAAATTCACATTATTATTAGATCTATTTTACTATATTCAATAAATTAGATATTTTTATAAACTGTTTGTTTGTTCCCTTTATTTATTTCCACTGTAGTTTGCGATTTCGTTTCAGGATTACTCCAAGTCCTATCTCCAGGACTCTGTTTGACTGGCATCGCTTATTAAGGTCAAGCAACTGGTAGGCGAGTAATTGATTATTCTGTTGACTCGGTTTCCCTGAAGTGGCAAACATTTTCTAACGCGTATATTTTATGAAATTCAGAATTATTCAACGAGTTCATATTAATTTGCTTTGTTTGCTGTTCAAATGTTAATAGTATTACCAATTAAAGTCAACGTTTGAATATTTGGTTCCAACACGATCGACAATAGCCTTGACTTTGTTATTTATGCGCCTTACTATGTATACCGTGACAATGACTCCAGGTGGCTGGCGGCTGTGGTTCACTCCTGGCCGGCAGAATGAGGAAACAATGACGTCCAACTGGCCCAACTGATCACAGCCTCAGTCCATGATCATGATGATGGGGATATCAGTGTATTCTGCCAGGGATGGATAGATATGTACCAGAAAGTAAAACACTTTCCATTAATTTGGACCCATTATTTTTATTATTTTAATAATACTAAATAGTAAATTATTGCTTAAGTCACATTTCGGCACAAATGGTCATTTAAGTGACAATGTAATACGATGAAAACGTGGCTCGCTCATAGCCGACAGAATGGGGCAACAATGACCTCCAGCTGGCACAACTGATCACGGCCGCAGTCCATGATCATGATCATGATGGCATGATGGTGACACTAAAGTATGCTGCAGAGGATGGGTCAATATTTACAGGTAAGTAAAACACTACAGACTATAGACCCTAGCATCCTAGGCCCACTTAGGCCTCTAAAGAATAAGACTTTTTTATAGTAATGGCTTAGTATGACTCGATGAGGCCATTGATAGTGATGCCTTAACCCTTTCACCACTGAAGCCCGTTTTTATGTGCTGAATGCCATAGCATTCAGCACATAAAAACGGGCTTCAGTGGTGAAAGGGTTAAATCTCAGACAGGTGCGTATACGGATCAGACAATAACCATCCTAGCACACACTCGGCTACTGGCTGTGTATGTATGTAAGTAAGTAAATAAGTAATAATATTTTGAAGTGAATTTTGTGCATTAATTGCCATTTAATTGACATTTCAGGGAAATAATTGAATTTTTTTCACATACGTCTATTGAAAACACGATCGGAAACACTGGGAGTGATCATGAAGGTCCACCGGGATGTCATCGGTTCAGCCTGAACGATTGTTAAGATGATGATGTGAGGGTGAAGTGATAGGGCATGGTGAGTTATTGAGAGCGTTTTCCTTCACTTGCCCAATAAGGGATTCTGAGCATGTCTAGGGGATCAACCCCCAGACGGCCGGAGACTTTTTTTTTTTTTTTATATTGTTGAACATCATAATCCAGGGAATATGATTCAAATAACATTATTATACTTGTGACAGCCTGATATTCACACCCTAGATATTTGATACCAATGTGTAGTTTGGGTGTTAATTATGCCATGTTTGTCACGTGTAGAGGCTGTTGTACACGCATATGATGTGCACAAGGACCAGTAGATGGTGTGGCTGTTGTAACGCTGATGACATGCGTGTCTGGCGCTTCTCTAATAACACTAGGACGGAGACAATCACCATCGCTGACACACCGGGAGTGATCCTAAAGACATCCACCGAGTTTGTCACCAGTCTGACCTGGTGATGCACCAGTGGCCGTCGTGATGATGATTACCCGACAAGACGGAGACAATCACTATCTCAGCCACACTGGAAGTGATCTTAAAAGACATCCACCGAGTTTGAAACCCGATCGGTCTGGCGATGCACCAGTGGCCGTCATGATAATGATTACCCGTCTGGCTGGTACATCACATTTTGTGATCCTGGAGGGCAAAGTCCCAACACAAAAGAAAAAGAAACTGAGAATTACAAAGAAATTCGAGATTTTTCAACAGTATGAAAATTCATCACAGGGGAAAATCAGTTGTGAGGGTTCTGGCTGGAAGACCCCGTGATACAATGATTCTTGGTCCAGGCCGGCGATTGGGCAAAGTATCTAGAGTCTTAATATTGTCTTCTACTTTTTTACAAATAAAAATGCCAACTTCCATCTGGTTTTGACATGGAAAGTTTCAAATGATTACATTTTAATAGTACTACTATGTATGATATCTTTCTATATATTTACAGTAATTGTTATATTTACAGTCATGCCCGGTCCCAGAGGCAGATTTTCGTATCTAGAGAAGGATGCTAGAATAAAAACGTTGCTGCAAACCAATAAACCGGAAGACGGCAGATGGCTTTCCATGATGCCAGTCTATGAAGCTTTGAGGCATCCGGTCAAGGATGACCATTTTTTGAATGACCTATTTTGTACAAGTCCAGCACTGCTTCCCAGTGCCAGAGTAATCCACTCATGAAATGGCTGTCAAAAATATCCCGAAGTGTATGCTGCAGAGAATGGGTCAACATCTACATGTAAGTATGACACTACAGCCTATAGAGCCTATAGCTCCTAGGCCCATTTAGAAAGAAAAAATATACTTTCTATATTATTGGCTTAGTATGAGGCCATTGATGGAGATGCCTAAATAGTAGTAGTAAATCATTGCTTTACGTCACTTCACACAAATGGTCTTTTAAGTGACATTGTAATACGATAAAAATGTTGTAGTCAATTTATGAGATGAATGATGTACAGATGATGATGTAAGGGTAATAATGCATGGTTGGTTATTGAGAGCGTTTCCTTCACTCGCCTGATAAGGGGTTCTGGGCATGTCTAGGAGATCTACTCCCAGACATGCCCAGACGGCTGGAGACTTGGGTTTTGCTGTGCAATTTAATGCTGAAACTCTGTGGCATTTCGCGCAGCTCCGCTATCCTCGGGTCGGATAGTCCCCAGAGTAACAATAAGAAGGGTAAATCCATTCATTCCCCGTGAGAGGCCTAATGTCAACAACACGCTACTGCTGGTTATTTAAACCTTACGCTGCCGGGACCATATATATCCGTTTTCAATTCAAATTTTAAACCAATACATTTAACTCGAATTGACAAAATACTTGTGGTACATGTTTAAACTAATAATTAAATTTTGAAGATGTCTATATTTTCATAAATGAGATTATTTCTTGTCATTTGGAGCTAGAAATTGCGTTTGCAATTTCCAGCTTCAAATGAATGAGAAATAGTCTGAAAAAATCGGCAAGATAAGGGTTAAGGCTACCACGGCCTACACCAGCGCAAGCACTGATGCGGGTGCTGCATTGGCTCCGCTGTTGAGCTGAGGAACCAGGGTATCCACACTCAGATGTTTGATTGCAATGTGTAGTTTGGATGCTGGGAGCATCTATAGTAATACCTGCTGGAACATCTCCCTCTGGTGAAGAATTTCACTTTTACACCAGAACAAGCGTTCCAGCTTGACTACAATGACGAATTGGAAGAAGATGTTGTGGACGTGTCACTGAAGGATGTCCTGGAAGAATCAATGGAAGATGTCGTAGAAGAGATGGAGACAGGAGACATGAAGACAGGAGACGTGAGAAGAGAGAACTGGATAGATTATGGTATGGAGGAATTCGAGAGCATGCTTAAGGAAGACATCTCAGCAGACATATACCCTTATAGACCATCTATCCCACCTATTGTTGTCAACACCGACGGTTTCGTTTTAAAAAATTACAGATGCAAGTAGATCTAATGCTTTGTGATGAAATTTGAAAATTTTGAATTTCTTATCTGTGAAATAGTTTATATATTTTGAGGGCAAAATATTGTTTTAAAGGAGAGGGCAGTGTTGTGATTTTCGATGTTATATTCTTCTGACTTGACATGGAAAGCATTTTATTATTACTAAGCTTTGTGATTCAATTATTATTATTGAGTACTTTTCTATCAGCCATGACTTGATAGTTTTAACCATTATATTTACCTTTTACTAGTCTCCAGTGTAGTCTAGACACTAGATAGTTGTTTTCATATTGTTAAATGTGAGAGATAAAGGCATATTTATAAACTATTTTTACTATTGATTGATTGTTTCTATCTCAGGAGCTGCAGGTACAGGTGTACATGCGATTGTGTCAGTACAGACACTGGACGCTGTAAACATTAGTCTGAGATGTGGAGTTATATTAGTGGCTCTGTCACTGTCACTGAATCAGTCAGTGCCGCACACGTTGTCTGATTCACTGACAGTGAAGTTATTTATATTATTATTAACGGGTAGTAATCTATCACATGTAATGTACTTACACTATAGTCTATGTTATTAGATGATACGTTTAAAACGTAGAGTAATATTGTTAAAGTTGTATTTAGACGCGTAGACGTCGTAATTCAGTTTGCCGGGAAGTTTTTAATTTTTAGCCCCATTGCAAGGTGAAGGCTAAATTGATGTAAATACTTTATGACGTCATAGGGGATTTCCCTATCAGCTTTGTATACATTTCTTTGTGTGAAAACATAAGCACGTGGAATCTTTGTAGTCCTAAGACTATATTTAAATGATATTATTTTTATATTTCAAGTATATTATATGTGTTTATTTGTCATATTATTACTAGTATTTAGTGATATAATAAATAAATGATTATATTTATATTTGTATAGCGCATTAGAATACTGTAACAATTAGACAGTACGCACTATGACAACAGTTGTCATAGTTAGTTTTCTGACGCTATAAATTGAGCGTACTCAGCTCAATGAGTTGCTTTTGAATTCAGACTTCACTGTGAGTGGTAGCAAATTGAACTCTATATCTTTAGGCCTTGGTGTGCATTCATCTACCAGCAGTGTAGAGCACACTGTCTAAATTCACATTATTATTAGCCCTATTTTACTATATTCAATAAATTAGATATTTTTATAAACTGTTTGTTTGTTCCCTTTATTTATTTCCACTGTAGTTTGCGGTTTCGTTTCAGGAGTACTCCAAGTCCTATCTCCAGGACTCTGTTAGACTGGCATCCCTAATTAAGGTCAAGCAACTGGTGGGCGAGTAATTGATTATTCTGTTGACTCGGTTTCCCTGAAGTGGCAAACATTTTCTAACGTGTATATTTTATGAAATTCAGAATTATTCAACGCGTTCATATTAATTTGCTTTGTTTACTGTTCAAATGTTAATAGTATTACCAATTAAAGTCAACGTTTGAATATTTGGTTCCAACACGATCGACAATAGCCTTGACTTTGTTATTTATGCGCCTTACTATGTATACCTTGACAATGACTCCAGGTGGCTGGCGGCTGTGGTTCACTCCTGGCCGGCAGAATGGAGAAACAATGACGTCCAACTGGCCCAACTGATCACAGCCTCAGTCCATGATCATGATGATGGGGATATCAGTGTATTCTGCCGGGGATGGATAGATATGTACCAGTAAGTAAAACACTACAGCCTATAGACACCAGTCTCCTAGGCCCATTTAGCCCTTTAAAAAATTATACTTTCTATATTAATGGCTTAGTATGAGGTCATTAATTTGGACCCATTATTTTTATTATTTTAATAATACTAAATAGTAAATTATTGCTTAAGTCACATTTGGGCACAAATGGTCATTTGGGTGACAATGTAATACGATGAAAACGTGGCTCGCTCATAGCCGACAGAATGGGGGAGCAATGACCGCCAACTGGCACAACTGACAAGGCCGCAGTCTATGATCATGATGATGGTGATATTAGAGTATGCTGCAGAGGATGGGTCAATATTTACAGGTAAGTAAAACACTACAGACTATAGACCCTAGCATCCTAAGCCCACTTAGGCCTCTAAAGAATAAGACTTTTTTATAGTAATGGCTTAGTATGACTCGATAAGGCCATTGATAGTGATGCCTTAAATCTCAGACAGGTGTGTATACGGATCAGACAATAACCATCCTAGCACACACTCGGCTACTGGCTGTGTATGTATGTATGTAAGTAAGTAAATAAGTAATAATATTTTGAAGTGAATTTTGTGCATTAATTGCCATTTAATTGACATTTCAGTGAAATAATTGAATTTTTTTCACATACATCTATTAAAAATACGATCAGAAACACTGGGAGTGATCATGAAGGTCCTCCAGGTTGTCATCGGTTCATTGAGGAGACTCTTCAACAGTGTGAGAATTCATCACAGGGGGGAATCAATTATCTAGGTTCCCACAAGGAACATTATACGAATACGCTTCCACGATCGGACAATTAGTAAGTGAAATCACTGCATAAGAATGTGAAGCATTCACCGTGCCAGAAAAGAGGAGGTAAAGATGCTGTGTCAGACAGCTCCTGGTGATCATGATGGACCATCATTATATATCACTAGGAGCTGTCTGCTGATGGGTGTACAAAATATTACAGTATAGTTACTGCTCCCTGTTTATGTGCTTTCAGTTCCACTACAAGGACGAGTACGTGGTGTTGCTGTTGTACGTTGATGACGTGTGTGTCGCGCGCATCTCTAATATTAAATATCAAGACGGGGACAATTACCATTCCAGCACACATTCGGCTACTGCCTGTGTATGTATACTATACAGATCACAAACACGCAGAGTGATCTGAAGACATCCTCCCGGTTTGTCGCCGGTCCGGCCTGGCGATGCACCAGTGAAAATAAGTAAGTTTATAAACATCACTTTTCGGCACTAAAGGTCAATTAAGTAACAATTGAGTGAAATGATTGAAATAGCTTCTGAAAATGTACATACGTCTATTAAAATCACGATCAGACACACCAGGAGTGATCATTAGGACATCCTCCCAGTTTGTTACCGGTCTGGCCTGGCGATGCACCAGTGTCCTTCGTGGTGTTGATTACCCGTCTGGCTGGGAGACACCAGCATTCAATGACCCCTGGTGGCCGGCGGCTGTGGTTCGCTCTAGGAAGGCAGAATGGGAAAACAATGATCTCCAACTGGCACAACTAATCACGGCCGCAGTCCATGATCATAATGATGGCGACATTAGTGTATTCTGCCGGGGATGGATTGATAGGTACATGTAAGTATAACACTACAGCCTATAGACCCTCGCCTCCTAGGCCATTAACTCTTTCAAAACTGTTCATAATGATTTTTTTTATAATATTTTAAGTATTTAATGATCGTTCACCAGTGATCGATTTCCTATAGGGCAGTCTCAAAAGAGTTAATCATAATGGCCTCATACTAAGCCGGTAGGGACGGTACCCCAGACCCATTATTTTTATTATTATTGTTGTTGTTTTTGTTGTTGTTAACATTTTTTTAATTAAAATAAAATTGTATCATTGAACACAAGCAACAGTGATCAACCATTGACTGTAGAATAGGAAATATAATCCAGGGAGTAGTAGTAAATCATTGCTTTAGGTCATTTTTTGGCACAAAAAGGTCTTTTAGGTGACATTGTAATACGATAAAAACATTGTAGTCAATCGATCAGATGAAATGATGTACAGATGATGATGTGAGGGTGGGGGTGATAGGGCATTGTGGGTTATTGAGAGCGTTTTCCTTCGCTCGCCCGATGAGGGGTTCTGAGCATGTCTAGGGGATCTACCCTCAGACGGCCGGAGACTTGTTTTTTTTTTTTATATTGTTGAACATCATATTTCAGGGAATATGATTCAAATAACATTATTATACTTGTGACAGCCTGATATTCACACTCTAAATGTTTGATACCAATGTGTAGTTTGGGTGGTAATTATGCCATGTTTGTCACATGTAGAGGCTGTTGTACACGCATATGATGTGCACAAGGACCAGTAGATGGTGTGGCTGTTGTAACGCTGATGACATGCGTGTCTGGCGCTTCTCTAATAACACTAGGACGGAGACAATCACCATCGCTGACACACCGGGAGTGATCCTAAAGACATCCACCGAGTTTGTCACCGGTCTGGCCTGGTGATGCACCAGTGGCCGTCGTGATGATGATTACCTGACAAGATGGAGACAATCACTATCTCAGCCACACTGGAAGTGATCCTAAAAGACATCCACCGAGTTTGAAACCCGATCGGTCTGGCGATGCACCAGTGGCCGTCATGATGATGATTACCTGTCTGGCTGGTACATCACATTCTGTGATCCTGGAGGGCAAAGTCCCAGCACAAAAGAAAAAGAAAATGAGAATTACAAAAAAATTCGAGATTTTTCAACAGTATGAAAATTCATCACAGGGAAAAATCAGTTGTGAGGGTTCTGGCTGGAAGACCCCGTGATACAATGATTCTTGGTCCAGGCCGGCGATTGGGCGAAGTATCTAGAGTCTTAATTTTGTCTTCTACTTTTTTACAAATAAAAATGCCAACTTCCATCTGGTTTTGACATGAAAAGTTTCAAATGATTACATTTTAATAGTACTACTATGTATGATATCTTTCTATATATTTACAGTAATTGTTATATTTACAGTCATGCCCGGTCCCAGAGGCAGATTTTCGTATCTAGAGAAGGATGCTAGACTAAGAACGTTGCTGCGAACCAATAAACCTGAAGACGGCAGTGGGCTTTCCATGATGCCAGTCTATGAAGCTTTGAGGCATCCGGTCAAGGATGACCATTGTTATCTGGACTGACCTGTTTTGTACAAGTCCAGCACTGCTTCCCAGTGCCAGAGTAATCCACTCATGAAATGGCTGTCAAAAATATCACAAAGTGTATGCTGCAGAGAATGGGTCAACATCTGAAGGTAAGTATCACACTACAGCCTATAGAGCCTATAGCTCCTAGGCCCATTTAGAAAGAAAAAATATACTTTCTATATCATTGGCTTAGTATGAGGCCATTGATGGAGATGCCTAAATAGTAGTAGTAAATCATTGCTTTACGTCACTTTTCGGCATCCTCTCTCGAAACGTCACATTTTGTTTTATAGTAATGGTCTAGCTATCTAGCACGGTTTACCTGATATCAGGCCTATCGAGGTAAATAATGCTGATTGTCGGCCATTTTGAA
The DNA here is from genome assembly GCA_964017125.1 of Flabesymbios commensalis. Classification (NCBI taxonomy): domain Eukaryota; kingdom Metazoa; phylum Annelida; class Polychaeta; order Terebellida; family Flabelligeridae; genus Flabesymbios; species Flabesymbios commensalis. The sequence goes on from OZ024908.1 coordinate 93,995,784, forward strand.
TTTGTAAGTTAAAAATTTTCAGGGTGCATCCTCCCCCGAAAACTCACACTTTGTTTTATAGTAATCAGGTAATGGTCTAGCCATCTAGCACGGCTTACCAAATTTCAGCCATGTGAAAATGAATAATGGCCGAAAAGGCGGCCATTTTAAATTTGATCAAGTCAAATTTTTTCAAGACGCATCCTCATCTGAAATCTCACATTTCGTTTAATATAGTAATGGTCTAGCCATCTAGCAGGGTTGACCAAATAACGGCCATGTGAAAGTGAATAATGGCCGGTAAGCGGCCATTTTGAATTTTATCAAGACGAATTTTTTCAAGATACATCCTCTCCTGAAATCACACATTTTATTTTATAGTAATGGTCTAGCCATCTAGCACGGTTTACCAAATAACGGCCATGTGAAAGTGAATAATGGCCGATTGACGGCCATTTTGAACTTGGACGAGTTGATTTTTTTCAAAATGCATCCTCTCCTGAAACCTTACAATTTGTTTTATAGTAATGGTGTAGATATCTTGAGCGGTTTTCATGATATTCCACAATATCAGGCCTGTCGAGGTGAATAATGGCCGATAGGCAGCCATTTTGAATTTTATCAACTTGAAATTCTTCAAGATGCATCCTCTCCTGAAACCTTACAAATTATTTGATATTAATGGTGTAGCTATCTTGAGCGGTTTTCATGATATTCCGCAATATCAGGCCTGTCGAGGTGAATAATGGCCGATAGGCGGCCATTTTCAATTTTATTGACTTGAAATTTTTCAAGATACATCCTCTCCTGAAACCTCACAATTTGTTTTATAGTAATGGTGTAGCTATCTTGAGCGGTTTTCATGATATTCCGCAAAATCTTTCAGTCGGTTTTACTGATGTTATAAATTAGGTCAAAGTGCTGGGTCAACTTCAAGGTCAAGGTCCAAAAACCTGAAAAGGCACAACTAGGGACCTTGGAGAACATGTATGTGCAATATGACTGTCATCGGCCCAGTACTTTTCGAGATCTGCTCCGGAAACGAAGTGCGCGTCAAAACGTCTAAATAGGTCATAGTTCTGAACCAGAAGTAGGTCAAAGTTCAAATACCCCAAAAGGCACAACTAGACCCCCTAGGGGTGTTGTGTGTAAAATTTGAAGACAATCGGACAAGTACTTTCAGAGATATGCTCTGGAAACGAATTGTTTACGGACAGCCCAACGCCGTAACATCATCATTTTCTCCTCTGCGACCTTGCGTATTGAATTCAGATTAAAAATATTTTAACCTGTCCATTATCCACCTGGAAGTAACCCACATACCAAAAATTGTTATCCTAGCTTATTTTCTTACAAAGTTATAGGCAAAAGAAGAGGCCAAAAAAAAACGGAGGTAGAATCCATAGCTCCCTCCGTCTCACCTACGGTGACGGCGGGAGCTAATTAGAAAAAAATTGAGGAGACTCATCAACAGTATGAGAATTCATCACAGGGATGAATCACTTATCCAGGTTCCCACATAAATCATACGATTCTACGATCTGACAATTAGTGAGTAAAATCATTGCCCGAGGCTGTGTGAAGCATTCACCGATCCAGAAAAGTGGAGGTCACGATGCTGTGTCAGACAGCTCCTGGTGATCTATAGAAAGAGATGGACGGCCGTTGTCACAGCCCTAAGTTAGTAGTCTGTGTCTATCAAAATATTTTGGGATGCTTATAAAACTCCAGGCTTGATAGCCGATGGTCTACCAAATATTACAGTATAGTCACTGCTCCCTGTTTGTGTGCCCTGGCCGGCAGAATGGGGAATATGAATATTGCTTTACGTCGCTTTCTGCACAATCATGGCAATATTGCGACAGAAGGAAGCCCGAAGCCAGGACAATGCCCTACTCTTATTTCGAATGACTTCAAGGGTTCTTTATAGTGCACAGTACCATAGGCAGCACTGTACACACCATGCCTTTGAACAATTTGGAGCACTGTATATGCACAACCACGATGACAAATATCCGTCCCGACCAGGATTCGAACCTGGTACCCCCAAGTTACAAGCCCCAGTCGATGGCAGAATGGGGAAAAATGACCTCCAACCTGCACAACTAATCACAGCCGGAGTTTAGAATCATGGTGATGGTGACATTAGTGTATTCTGCCAGCAATAGATCAGTTTGTGACACAGAAGGTGGGGTGCTGGGACATGATCAGTTATTAGTGTATTCTATATAACCAGCCAGCACCGGCACATCTATATGACCCGGCAACGAGAGAAGAAATGTCTATTTTGGTGAGCGAGCTACATCAGATGTCCGGTACATGAACTCTTAATGTCCCAATATCCAAGATCTGGTGTTGCCGTTGGGAATGAATTCGAACCGGGTCACAACTTAATAATCAGAACACCGCTGGCATAACTACAGCCTGCCAAATTTGAGCAAGAGAGAAGTGTAGAAAAGAGAAATGTTAGCGACCAACGTAATATGTCGTCTTCAAATCAAGTGTGAATAGACGGCAACATACAGAAACAGAATCAAATAAAAAATGCTGAATGTGTAAGAAAACGGCATCACGTCCCAGGGACATAGCAGGTTATATGAAGTTGTGCAAGAGATTCAAGCTGTCGAAAAAAAGGAGTGGGAAAACATATTCCTGACCCGACAGTTTGTAAAGAAACTTTATGACATGCAAATTAAGCAAAAATAGTTATAAAAGCAACAAATGTGAAACAACATTCAGCGATGTATAGTCACTGAAGTTTAAATTTGTTCAATACTACATAAATCAATTTATGTTTTAATTTATGAAAAAATAGATAAATCATTTCACTGATTATAATGATATGCTTATACATAATTGTACATAAACAGATCTAATAGATAGTGATGTAACATAATGTTATATATTAATGAAACAGTAACCTTAGTCATATACATTCTTTCATTTAGTTTCAATTTGACATGTGTTTTCTTTCACAGATGTGTGAAGCACGACACGCACATGTACAGCTCGGCAACAACACAACACAGGTCAACGCTCTGATACATATACAGAGGTAATTTATATTTACATATATCTCAAATTAGTAAGGAACAGCTAATTTGTTTTATGTGTCGCGGAAAATAATTTTCCTGTAATTCCCAAGCCAATGTGGGTTGAGTCCGAACTTTAACAAAGCAAGCCTCAAGTTGGCTGTATAATTTCGTGAACACCATTACTTCCGCTAGCATACCCGGCTCTGAGCATTAGTAAATCAGCCCGGGTTCGCCAGCCTTCATGTTTGGGAAACGCCAAGAGATTTAATCATGTAATAACTCAGGAAAAATGTTTTCAAATTTATATTAAGTCATGGTTTCATCTTTATAAAAAGAAGTTGAGGCGTAACGTTACACTTGTCTTGTGTGAAAGCCTGCCTGGCGGATTGGTGACACTGTTGAGTGTTGTTGTTCTGTGCCTGTGGCTGGGCCTGCACAGTGTTTGTAAACAAGCGGCAACACGTGCACTGCATTCGACAGTTTAAGACTCAAAAACAATAGCGTTTTTTACTTGTACAAGTTGTTGTGCATTACCTGGATAGAGTCACCGTAAAGGAGACAAGAGCAAGACTCAAGATTTCCTGCACTGTCACCCGCCTGTGTCTGTGAGGCTTGATCAGAAGACCGTCTGTGACGTGGGACTCGCTGCCAGCCATTGCCCCATCGGTCACTGTGTGAGTCACAGTGAGTGAGTCTGTGGTACTAAACCAACTGGTTGTGAAACTTCACCTACTCATCTATTGACATTTCATCAGCTAATCAGGTGTGTTTTCCGGTTAATTCTCAATATTTAATATTGATTGAAACAGACTTTTACCACTACTATAGTACTATATTCAGTGTTAGACTTTGGTATTATTATAATACTGGACAGTGGTAGACTAGTCTATTCGGCTCTACTTATACTACTGAATCGCGTTGTTATTGTACTCTGGCTGCCAAATTAGGCAGTATATTTTGTTAGTATTAAGCCTAACAGTTACAGATTGACATTTGTCCTTAAACTTGTGACAAGGCCTAGTCTACACATTATATACAATCCTGTTGGCTGTTCTATAAATTTATACTTATTCTAAATTTGGGGTCTGAGCTGGAAAGACAGTGTACAAGCATTGACAATGTCTTCAATCAAGGACAAGATTGATATCATAGTAGCAGGGTCATCTTTCGTCAGAAGAATGCAGGATGATATTGAATGCAAGTCAGATACTGCCTTTACAGACCATTTTGGTCTGAAAGATGCCAAATTCACCTACATCTGCAGGGTAGTTTGGAGACTTCATCACATTGAAGACTCAATTCATTTATTTAACACTTTATCACCTAAAATACTCGTTCTTCACATTGGTGGCAATGACATTATACCTAATAAGACAAAAGGAGAAGTTGTTGCCGACAATATCATCCAGCTAGGACTGAAGATTAGATCTGTTACAGATATAGAGACTATAGTAATTTGTGGCATCCTGTATAGGGCAAAAGGAAAATATATAAAGGAGGAAGCAGAGGCAGATAATTTTAACCATCATGTTGCCAGGGCAAACAAATATCTCCAAGTGATGACCCCTCTTAATCCAGGTTTGATTTTCTGGAGACATAAAGGATTAAAAAATCCTGGTATGCCTGTTCTCTGTAAAGATGGAGCTCATTTGAATAAACATGGACAATATAAACTGTACCAATCTGTCCGTGCAGCTGCGATACATGCAGTTGCAAAAGTTTCCCTTGTATAAATATTGTAGGTCCGTCAATTATTATTTATAATTGTACATAAAAACTACTGCCTTCAACATGTTCAATAAGTATTATGATTATAAATCTTTTACTGATTTATTCTTACAAATGGGTACCATATCTTATGTTGAAGTTGATTAATTTGATTTGACAGATATACATAATATACATGTGGTTTTGACAATTTTCTGATAGGGTAGAACTTTATTATCAGAATAATTTAATAAAAAGGAAAATAATGTCACTTTGATGGTTATTGTTACACAATCCTGTCACTTTACAGGTTGATCATGATTAATTAGTAACTGACAATCAGTCCTGTCACTTTACAGGCTTAAATGGTTATTGTTACACAATCCTGTCAATTTACAGGTTGATCATGATTAATTTGTAACTGACAATCAGTCACTTTACAGGTTGATTTATTTTTTTTGACAACTGAACTTTATTATCCTGTCACTTTACAGGTAATTATTTCCTCCCTGTCAATTACAGGGATGGTGGCTGAAGTTACAGGCTACTTAACCCTTCCCTAGGTAGTAATTTATTCACAAGCACACCTAGTGATGAGTTATATTCATCCGGTTAGTTTGTAGAATTTGTAATGTAAACATTTCAATGAGTAACAAGTATGATTAAACTTGGTAAACAGAGAGGGTTAATCAGTTTTGTCAGTTTGTCTGGACCTGCCAACTACAGGCTCTATATTGTCAGTTACATATTTTATTATATCTGGTTATATATATCCAGATTGTATACATGTCACATTACAGGTTGATTTATCTTTTGACAACTGAGCTTTTATTTAATATATCCTGTCAATTTACAGGTATATTCTCCTCCCTGTGGGCAGTTTTTTATTGATGGTTTGATAAACATTTTATCACATCAGGATATATATCCTGACAGTTAACTGTCTATTCAAAAGCATACTTTTTATGAACAATTTCTCGGGCTGTGCTGAATTTTGCAGGTAGTCATGCCTCGGGCTAAGAGGAAAAATGAAGAGACGAAAGAACGCTATGCAAAAAAGAAGAGGGGTGCTGCTGTAGGGACACAACAGACATCTTCGTTGGCCAGAGAGGCAACACTGTCCTCTGGGCAGGACAATTCTGTAGATATTGACAATATTGCGGCTGCAATAACCGCTAAAGTGTTATCATCGTTAGATGACAAAATTGAAAACGCTGTGAAAAGACAGCTAGATTTAGCAGCCAAACCTAATTCAAATGTAGACTTAGACATACCTTCAGTAGGTAATAACAATACACTTCAACTAGACTTGGATTTCTCCCCTGAAGACAACAGTAAGTCTGACAAGGGAGAAAATATGCCCTTGCTAAACGGCTCTCTTGTCCCAGAGGAGAAATCATACCAGGAATGGTCAAGTGTATCAGTGGATGAGGCAATACCCGGTAAACCGAAGTCCCAGATTTGGGCAAATGAGTTCGTGGAATTTTCTAACTGAAAGACGTGTGCTTATGTTCTGACCTGTCTTAAACCCATCTCAATGGCCATTTCTTAGCGAGGTGCGTTTAAAACATGAGTAATAGACATGAATAGTAATAAATACTACTAATCCTCTATTAACCCCACTTGGATTGATATTTTATATGCAAGTGGGCGTAGAATAGGATTAATACATTTTCCACATCATAGGCCTACATTGCGCCAATGCTGCCACAATGTTAACTGAAAGACACGTGAATATGTTGTTACCTTTGCAAGTTGATTATCTCAAAATAGTGACACTTTCTTCTTCATGCATTTATTCACGTAAAGGTGAGAGTATCAAATGTATATTCGCCAGTTATTGTTGTGTCATTGCAACATTAACACAATGCGTCACCAGCCGTGTGGTAACTTTATTCAACGAAAAACTGATGTGAATGCTATAAACTTCACTTTAACAATCCGTGGACGTTTTCATATCTTTTCATGTCCAATGATAAAAATCTAATACAATGGATGATGCGACAAGGATTGTTCCAAAGTGAAATGAAGTGTGTCACTTGCGGAAGTGAGTGCATACTTGGAAAGAGAACGCGTAAATTAGATGGCTACACTTTGAGGTGCCAAAATGACAAGAATCATGAAACCTCAGCCCGTAGTTCTCTTTCTTTGATTCCTCACATATCCGTTTACCGGATATTTTTGAGTTCACCATGCTTCCTCCAGCATCAATCCTTATGGAAATGTAGCCACAATTTGGGCTTAGCATACAAGAGTACATGTGTGGACTGGGCAAACTTTTACAGGGAAATTTTTAAGGAATATGTCTTCTATTGCGGCTGCAATAACCGCTAAAGTGTTATGTTTGATTTACAGTTAACAGGGGATATTGAGATTGACGAAAGTCTTTTCGGGAGTAAATGCAAATATATGCAAGGTAATACTACCTCAGGTATCAAGGTCTGGATATTTGGCCTCATATCCAGGGAGACAAATACTATAATCCTATATCCGGTCGAAAAACGTGATTCAGCAACATTAATTCCTATCATCCAGTATCATGTCCCTCAAGGTTCCCGCATATTTTCAGACAGTTGGCCAGTGTATGGTCAACTCAATGACCTTGGTTATAACCACTTCTCCGTTTGTCACAAAGAAACTTCAAGGCGCAATACAAAAACGAGGTAACAGGAGAACTCATCGATGTTTGCACTAACCCTATTGAAGGTGCCTGGCAACACGCCAAGAAACATTTTAAGGATATTAACGGAACAAGTCTTCAGAATTTTGAATTGGTATGCACTGAAACACCGTAATATGTACATGAGTTTAATAATATCTTGCCTGTCTTTCAGTTATCTTTGATCAAAAAACAGGTCAACAATTTAAAGCCTGTTCACCATTTATTCCAAGAAGCGTAGAATGACAGTGCTGTGTTATTCCATACTAACAAACCCTCAAATGTATATTGCCTGTCTTTCAGTTTCCTTATTACATTAAATCAGATCGTCTGTATTACCGATCAAATACGCCCATTAACCATAAATACCGTATTATCCCTAATAAACGCGCCCCCCCCTTTTTCATGTAGCCTGTATATCTAGTCAGCTGGCTTGAAAAATGTAGCAGACACCAGCCTTCTGCGTTTAGCCGTGTCAACATGGCTGAGCCATGGTCAGTGTGTTGTGAGCGTGGGTGTAAACGCGGTATGCTACTGTTACATGTAGCCTAGTTGTTGTACATATATACATGTTGTCCTAACACTGGGCCAACGTCGTACAGTTGGACCAGCATTGAATAACACCTGTGTGCGTTTGGTAATTAATTGTTGAGTTGTGTCAGAATAACGACAGCGTGTCAGGTTTGCTTACAACAAAAGTAATAAAGTTCTGTCCATTGCACTTGCTCAGTGATCATTGAGTCAGACAGAGTTACAAGCGCCCCTGTTAAATTCCCGGCGTTTTAATGCGACACCAATGTATAGGGCCTAACGGTAGGTTAATGCTAAGTAAGATTTGAAGCCTCCAATGATACGAAAAACGTCTGCCCCTGTTTATCGTGCTACGTCATGTTTTGGCCGTCAGCAGTTGGTGTTCACTGGTCATCCAAATATGTGAGGTATGGATCTTTTTCTACTATAGTATAGTAGTGCCGAGATACAGGACTTGATATGTGCATAAACCCAGACGATCCAACCATGGCATTGGCCCATTAATGCTGCTGCTGCTTTGAACCAATGTTATAGCGCACATGTATACATGATGTCCCTGCAGACATAATACACCACCATTTGATAAATGGCGGGCTAAGGTCGGCAAGAGTAGATCACGTCATCAGGCCGGGGACGGTCTGCTGTGGCAGACATTCTGAGGCCTACACACTGTGTGAAATTAGACGTAAATTTAATCAGTTAGGCCTACGTCTTTTTAAAGCGTCTATACAGTATGCTGCAGACACATTTCTATTATTCTAATCAGTAGTAATGTATCTAAAAACAAATACGATATTTAGATATCGTCGTGCCCAAATAAGATCATTCCAAGATGAATGTGATGGTAACCGCGTCGTCTCGGCCTATATAGCGGGCCGTGGCTGCATAAGGTGTCAGCCTACAGCCTCAGGTGTTAACATACCAGTTACACCTGATGCCAGCGCTCACGAGTGGCGGCTTGAGAGTGGATGGGGGCTTGCAAGTGCAGTGAGTTCTCACCAATGTCGCATGGCTTCATAACGGCACCGCTGCCGAATGCGGCCGTGAAATACAGATAAACATTTTAGTGCACATAATAAACGCGCCCCCGACTTCGTCTCCGCGCCCGGCATGTTTATTAGGGATAATACAGTATGCATATTAACCATTACCAAAACAAATACGCCTATTAACCATTACCGAACAAATACGCCCATTAACCATTACCGAACAAATACGCCCATTAACCATTACCGAACAAATACGCCCATTAACCATTACCGATCAAATACGCCCATTAACCATAAATACGCCTATTAACCATTACCGAACAAATACGCCCATTAACCATTACCGAACAAATACGCCCATTAACCATTACCGAACAAATACGCCCATTAACCATTACCGAACAAATACGCCTATTGACCATTACCGAACAAATACGCCTATTGACCATTACCGAACAAATACGCCCATTACCCATTACCGAACAAATACGCCCATTAACCATTACCGAACAAATACGCCCATTAACCATTACCTAACAAATACGCCCATTAACCATTACCGAAAAGATACGCCTATCAACCATTAAATACGCCCATTACCCATTAACGAACAAATACGCCTATTGACCATTACCGAACAAATACGCCTATTAACCATTTTTGAACAAATACGCCCATTAACCATTACCGAACAAATACGCCCATTAACCATTACCGAACAAATACGCCCATTAACCATTACCGAACAAATACGCCCATTAACCATTACCGAACAAATACGCCTATTAACCATTACTGATCCATTAAATGGGTGAAAACTAATAAGCCCATTCACCATTAGTGCACCATATTAAATGGGTGAAAACTAATAAGCCCATTCACCATTAGTGCACTATATTAAATGGGTGAAAACTAATAAGCCCATTCACCATTAGTGCACCATATTAAATGGGTCATAACTAATAAGCCCATTTTTGTGGTATTTTGTATTGTTATCCCCCCAAAACATCTCCATCTCCATTTTGCTTGCGTAAATTTCTAAGAGAACACTCTTTTCTAGGGGGATACTTTCCCCAAGGCATCGAGTAGTTTAAATTACAAGCAAAGGAAATTAATTAAGTTTGGTTCTTATATATTGGGCTTAAAACAGGAATAATATATAAGGATCAAAATTATTAGAATCTTATATATTACTCCTGTTTTAAGCCCATTTCAATGTTAAATACCCACTCAAATGGGCTTAAAACAGGAGTAATATATAAGGATTCAAATTATTATATCCTTATATATTACTCCTGTTATAAGCCCATTTGAGTGAGTCTCTAACATTGAAGTGGGCTTAAAACGGGTGTAATATATAATGGTCTGTTTTACATGCCAAGTTAATCACTAGGTGGCGCCGCAACATAACGAGACGCCCTGGGGCTTAAAACAGGATAATGCAGTGCCTTTTTTAAATACGGAGTGGCTATTCATACGAGAAAGTTATAATAAAAGTCAATGGGAGCCCGTCATTTCTTAAACGAGGCTGCCCATAGACTTACATTATGAAGAATCACGTACGATTAGCCACTGCCTTTTTTAAACCTACAATAAATAGTTCTAGACTAGGCTACAGACAGTTCCCACAAACCTGCACCTGAATTTTTTTGAATCATTTTGTCAAAAAATTGATATTTTTTTTAGGCCTATAAAAAACCCAGTCCAATTTGACAAGTCGCATTTGTGAAGCGTTTTGAACTCTCCAGTCTCTGCATGCTCTAGACTACTGATGGATAATGATGGGTGGGTCTGGAGTGGACTCCACTTCCAACCCCGCCCTGTGGCCATGCGGGCGGAAATCCTGAAGTGAAACTTCCGACATGTTCGACGACACGAGTAGTGACGGAGTAGACTACGAATTGAATCACGAGCCGAAAAAACACCAACCAACCTGTAAAAAATGAGTATAGTTCTATGCTATATTCATAGACCCAGGTTGGTAGTAGCTCGGCGCACGTGAATCAAATCGGCGAATGAAAAGTAGCCTATTTTCTTTTTTTGGTCCAACGCCACGGCAACCTCGAGAATCTGAAAATGAAACGTGCAAAATGTGGTTCATTTATGAATTGACAGTTCTATCAAAAATAACTTATACCATGTTATTGAGTGCGACAACGTCCATGCTAGACGTTGTCTCGTCAAGTTTGCGACTGTTTTCCACATCTTTGTCGTCCATTTTTGTGACTTTATTACGCCTGAAAGTTAAGAAAAAAATAAAATCTGCCGAGATGAAATGCAATCGATCAATCTGGGGTTCAGTCAGTGGTCAGCTGGAAAACTAGTTTTCCTGGTGACTTCGGCCGAGAATAAATAATTTGACTGGTGATATTATGAATTTGTCTTCGACTATGCTATATTGCCTGTCAAAATAAAGGTTTGATTTCATTTATTTTCAGTAAAACTGTACAGTATAATACTTGAAAAATCATAAGCTGAAAAAGATGTAGGTGTTATCATTGATTCAAACCTTTATTCGAGGCCCATATGACTGAGACAATTAAAAAAGCAAATGCCACTATGGGCATGATTCGCCGCACACTTAAATATCTAGACGAAAGAAATTTCTGTATTTTTTCTAGCACTGAATAATCTGCAACAAAGGGCCACGAAGCTCATCCCTGGTTTTCAAGACCTAAAATACAGCGAAAGACTGAGACTAGGCCTGCCAACACTAGCATACCGAAGAATGAGAGGAGACATAATAGAACTGTACAAAATCATCACAGGAAAGTATGATTCAGATGCTACTCCGAATATACCAGAAGACACCACCACACAATATTTAAAGGAAGAATGTGCCTGAACTCATTCATACCCCGGTCCTCTGACATATGGAATAGTCTACCAGAAGTGGCTGTACATGCACCATCGGCCGCAACCTTTGAGAAAAGACTGGAAAAATTCTGGAGGGACCACCCCATAAAACATGACTACACCGAATCCCCGTATAACGCAACAGGACAACGACAACACACACCACATCATCATCATCATCATCATCATCATCATCATCATCATACTTTAGACTTCTTGTAGGCTATCAGCCTTTGCAGAGGCAGATATGCCTACCCAGCTAGCAATTTAATGTTCTGGAAACAGTAGGAGAATATTCTCTAAAGATTCGGGGGATATTTTTTGATAATGTTATGGGAATTTAATTGTGTGGAGTTTTTTAGACGCTAGCAGAACATTATTCCAAAACATTATGAAAAAACATTGTGGGAATATTCTGGGAATATTAAAAAAATATCCAGAGAATGTTCTGGGAATGTGCTAAAAAACATTGCGAAAACGTTTGGGGATATTCGAATAATATTGTGCGAATGTTTCAACATATTAGGAAAAACATCGTGGGGATGTTCCCAGAATATTAAAAAGATACTCAATGAATGTTATGGGAATGTTTAGGAAATACTATGACAAAATCCAACATATTATTGCGAGAACGTTCTGGGAATATTCAAATAATATTATGCAAATGTTCTGGGAATATTCTACAAGAACATCGAGAGAATAACCAAAACCAAACACCAGAGCTCTTCAACACAACAACAAATTTATTTTATATACATTAAGTCATTTATGTATGCAATTGTTTGTTGGTTTGTGCTCCCAATATAATGATAGCAGTGTCTGCATACACGCTACAGTGAGCCATATGTGCACTGATACTAGCGTAGCGTTATAACCATGCTGACATTATGCAACTCATGACCTCCCACCAGTTGAAGGGTTGGGAATAAACACTGGAATTACATGATGAATTCATCAATGATAAGCTATATTATATTATCAGAATAATCTCAGGGTCGTAATGCATGATATACTCACGATATAAATATATATAAAATAAATATAATTTTTTAGGTTTATTTTTTACACTGTTTATAATATCCTAGATGCCCTAGATGTTCGGAGCCCCAGGAACAGTCCATTCGCCGTTCGTTCGATTCGTTTTTTAACCCATGTGCACTCTAATCAATGACATCGATCAAAATATATATTTAAAAAGTAAGCTTTTTGCAGATGATCGACTGTATAGGCCCTATACTCTACAGAGAGAAAAAAGAAAATTAGATTGTTTAAAACGTGAACAAGATCTTCAGAAATTAGTTGACTGGTCTCACACACGGTAGATGTTTCTCAACATAAAACAAATGTCACACCTTGCACGCCCACAGAGAGAAACACCCGATCATGCATATGGCCTAGGCCTACCTAGACAATGGACAACACACTAGTAACATAACTGAACACCACCCATATCTTGGCATAGAACTACAGCCAGATCAGATCTCAGATGGACAAAACATATAGGGGGCCCACAGAACAATACCAGCAAACCACAGAAGACACTAAACTTTTTGAGAAGAAACCAAGGATAGGGTCAAATAGGCCACACTTGATCAAATACAAATACAATGACGTAAAAATTTTCAAATACAATTATGAAGCCTTTGAAAAATATCAAATACAAATACAGTCTTGCAAATACAAATACAATTTCTTTGAAAATGTCCTCTCCAGAATCAACTTTGTTTAATCGCATGCATATATAGTTTTGTGTCGTCATAATGTAGATCTGGTGATATTCGAGAAGTTTCAATATTTGCGAGGATGACAGATTTGCGAATTTAATAATTTTTATCAGAAATCATGGGAAAACGATCAATAAGTCTATCAACTATAGGTCTTCTTGTTTCAATATTCAACAGGACTCTCGAAAACTGTGCGTAAACGTAAATCAAAACAACGCAAGAAAGCCCACTAGCAAAAAAATGTGTAGTAGTAGTAAATCATAGCTTTACGTCACTTTTCGGCACAAAAGGTCTTTTAAGTGACATTGTAATACGATAAAAACGTTGTAGTCAATTGATGAGATGAGATGATGTACATATGATGATGTGAGGGTGGGAGTGATAGGGCATGGTGGGTTATTGAGAGCGTTTTCCTTCGCTTTCCCGATAAGGGGTTCTAAGCATGTCTATGGGATCTACCCCCAGACATGCCCAGTAAGTAAGTAAGTAAGTAAGTAAAATGTTTTTTTTAGTTCACTTTTCGGCCAGTCTAGCCATTTAAGTGAAAATTACAAAGTATTACAATATCCTATATTGTATAGTAAAAGTGGTAAAGAGAAGATCAAACTAATAACTGCATTTTCGTATTAAAATATTCATTAAAAAAAATTGATATGATAATATGATGATAGACATAGACATAGTTTATTTCATATGATCTGTGTAATATACAGACATGGATAAAGCACCTGGCACTTTTATGTAACGAGCTTGATGACATGTTGTAGCGCCTGCACTACAACACAAACACAGTTTGATGAATATAGAAATATAAGGTGATTATAAAATGAACGACTTATCAAGTCAATTTATCTCAATGAGTGAATATGTCAAAACTACAAGTCTTAATAATTAAAACATATAATATAGGTTACATTTCCATAGGAACTGAATAATAAAACCTGCAGGGGTGTCCCTGAATAGCTCCACTGCCAAAAAACAAACTATGATCAATAAAAATACAACAACAGCAGCTACCCCTACTGCCCCAAAGCCACTGGCAAATAGGGATACAAAACAAACAAAAAATGGCAAAACAAATAATAAAGATAAGAACAAAGAAACGGTAAATAAACCACCAGTAGCTGAACAAACAAAACAAATTAACAAGAAAAGCACAAATAAAGGCAGTGGTCGAATGCCCAAGGGCACTGATGACCCGATCGCTACGTATAACAGATACGAATCCATGGAGTGTGTAGATGGTGATGAAAGCAGCGATAGCGAGGTATTTGTATCTCCCGACACCGTCGCTGCACATATAATAATTTTTTAATATCTTGCGGTAAAGCATCAATTATACTGTTTATTTTAACGGTAAATAGAGTTGGTGAAAGGATACTACCTTGTGGGACACCCTCCTCCTGTGGATTTAGTGAAGAGTGGGTGTTGTCCAAGCGGACTTTAAATTTTCTCCCCTTCAAAAAATTGTCAATGAATAAGGGTAATCTACCCTTCAGTCCCATTTCATGGAGATCTTTCATGATACCACCCTTCCATGTGGTATCATAGGCCTTTTCTAAATCAAAAAATATTCCAACTGTATGTTGATTTTTACCAAAACCTTGACGGATATAAGTCTCCAATCTGACCAAATGGTCTGTGGTGCGTTTTCCTTTTTGAAAACCACATTGATATTTAGTTATTATGTTATTGTCTTGTAAAAACCATGTGAGACAATGATTGATCATGCGCTCCATGATTTTGCAAAGACAACTTGTCAATGCTATTGGCCTATAATTATTGTTGATGATCTGGCTGTTTACTGCCAGTCAAGCAATATGGCAATAATTGAGCGGCGCCTGCAAGGCTGCCTCGATAAGTTGGTGACTTGTGCGGATGCGAACGGCTTTAAATTTTCTCCCACAAAAACTTTATGTGTACATTTTTGTAAAAAAATGGCTTACAGCCTGAGCCTAATCTCAAACTATATGGACAACAGCTTCCTGTTGAAGAGAAGGTCAAATTTCTTGGTCTTTTTTTCGACAAGAAGCTCAGTTTTATTCCACACATCAAATAGATGAAAGATAAGTGTAGGAAAGCATTACAATTGCTACGAGTTATATCCAGCAAGGATTGGGGTGGTGACCGGACAACCTTACTGAGGATTCACCGGTCTCACATCAGATCCAAACTGGATTATGGTTGTATTGTTTATGGTTCAGCGAGACGATCGTACTTAGCAGTACTTGATCCAATCGCGAACCAAGGTTTGAGATTATGCTCAGGGGCATTTCGAACATCACCCATCGAAAGTCTTCAGGTGGAGACCGGTGAGCCTTCTTTAGAGACTCGCCGGTTGAAGCTGAGCCTGCAATACTATATGAAAATGAAAGCAAATCCTGAGAACCCGGCATACTCGTGTGTTGTCAACCTTGAATACAAGAGATTGTTTAATAACAAGCCAGGGACTATACCTCCTTTGGGTATAAGACTCCAACCCCATCTGGAGGACATGGAGGTGGAGCTCGACGCAATTAGCGTTGTGCGCCCACCAGAATGTCCACCCTGGCTTCTCCAACAGCCTAATATACTTTTTAACCTCTCAGATCTCAGGAAAGGAGACACCTGTCCCCTTGTCTTCCAGAGCATGTTGCTTGAGTTATTTTGTAGATTTCCGAGGCACCGGAAGGTGTATACTGACGGATCAAAGGAAGACAAGAGGACAGCTATGTCCTTTGTCTGTGATGATCATGAATTTAGCTGCCGCATTAACGATGAGGCTTCAATTTGCACAGCAGAGCTGTTAGCTATTGAAGCTGCCATCGAATACATCTGGGATACTAGTGACGAGGAGTTCATGATCATCACAGACTCGCTATCTTCATTGCAGGCTCTTAAGAGTCAAAAACTCAACAACCCAATTGTTTCCAATCTGAACGGGCTGATGTTTTGGCCAAGGTGCCATGGATAAGACGAAACAGTTTTATTATATACCATATACTGATTTCAAGTACAACATCTCTGTCTACCTTGATGACATTTTGCAAGGTGAATGGAACATCAATGTCACCAGCAAATTGTTCGAGGTACAACCAATCAGTAAGCGATCTTTTACACCAATGGAACGCCGAAGAGATGACGTTGTCTTATGCAGGGCCAGAATTGGCCATGCCTATTTCACAAACGGCTATTTATTGAGAGGAGAATTGCGACCTATGTGCTGCAATACTCGTCTCACTGTAAGACATGTCCTTCTCAGTTGTGCGAAATATGCGCACATCAGAAGGAAGTATTTTGCATTTAATTCCTTATTTGAGCTATTCAGGGACACCCCTGCTGGTTTTATTATTCAGTTTCTTCGGGAATGTAACCTATATTATATGTTTTAATTATTAAACTTAGACTTGTAGTTTTTACACAATCACTCCAATTTCATGGAGATATAGTGACTTGATAAGTCGTTCATTTTATAATAACTTCATATTTTACATTATTTATACTGATATTTTTATACCCATTAAACTGTGTTGTAGTCAGGCGCTACAACATGTCTTCAGACTCGTTACATATAGGTGCCAGGAGCATCGTCATCTTATTATATCAAACACTTTAAACTGAATATTTTAGTACGAACATGCTTTTATTGGCTTTGTCTTTCCTTTACTACTTTAACTATACAATATGGGATATTGTAATACCTGGAATTTTCACTTAAAAGGCTATACTGGCCGAAAAGTGAAGTAAAGCATTTCACTTACTTGCTCCTGAGATCTGAGAGATTAAGAACTATATTAGGCTGTTGAAGAAGCCAGGGTTGACGCACAGCGCTAATTGCTTCGAGATCCACCTCCATGTCCTCCAGATGGTGTTGGAGTCTTATACCCAAAGTGGGTATAGTCCCTGGCTTGTTACTAAGCAGTCTCGTGAGCTCGGGGTTCACAACCCACAAGTATGCCGGGTTCTCATGATTTGCTTTATCTTCATATAGTATTGCAGGCTCAGCTTCGACCGGCGAATCTCTAAAGAGGGCTCACCGTTCTCCACCTGAAGACTTTCAATTGATTTCCGTCTTGAGAAATCAACATTGTACTTTCCGTCATTATCTGACTCAAAGTCCAATGTGTTTTACCTCTAAATTTTTCCTGATAATGATCTGGCGATGGTTTCGCAGCGAACGATGTCGCCAGCGTTTCTGCAATATCCGTTTTATTAGTTATTGTGTCAGAATCAGTGACACTGCCACTGATTTTGCCACGTATGTTTTGCCGATGTATTATTATTTAGTGTGGAGACATACACTCTCCAAGATTAACGCTTGGTTTCACTGATGGTGCGGCGAGCTTTAGCGTAATATTTCTTATATCCGTCAAGGATTTGTCTAGTTAAATGTTTTTCTTATTTTTTGCAAGGATTTTTCCCTTTTTTTCGATTGCCTTTCTGCAATTTTATCGAACCAGGGTTTATCGATTTTTCTGGGAACTCCCGAGGTTTTAAGTATGTTTTTATCTAATATTTTGTTTACCTCGGCTGTAAAGAGGGTGTAGGGTCATCAAACCCCTTTTCACTCTCAAATTGATAGATTGTGAGGCTCTCCCCACAAGACTGTTGGAAAGCCTCCAAATTTGCTCTGTGCAACCTCCAATGCTGCACTAGTAAGTAAAATATTTGCTTTACTTCACTTTTTTTTCACTTTTTTTTCAATGCTGCACTCTTTCTTCAACAACAGAGATCCTCATTGACCTCCAAGTGTAATCCAAATATAAATATAATATAAATATAAATCGGGATCACACAAGGATAGTTCAATGGCTGTTGCAGATCCTAATGCAGGATGCAAACAGGTGGTGGTATCATCATGGAAAATGCATAGGTTTTCATCTGAGAAGAAGTCTTCAGTTATTCTGCCACGTGGGTTGATGTCCCTACACCCCACATTGTGTGGTGCCCGTTGAAATCGCCCAGTAGCATGAAGGGTTTGGGCAATTGTTTTACCAACTACCTTAATTCCTCAATATCTACTGGGCGGTTAGGCAGTAAATAAACAGAGCATATCGTCATTGACCTGTGACAGTTGATGTTAACCGCCACAGCCTGTAAATTTGTGTTTAATGCGATATGTTGATGTAGTGCTCCATCCTTTACAAGGATAAAGACACCCCAGCAGGGTCTTTCATTTTTGGCAAGGCCATAACAATTGCCTATTGAATAATTTTTAAAACTTATGTTAGTGTTAGGTTTTAAATCTCCTGCAGGCGCACAGCTGAGGGGCTGTGGTCCTGCAGAAAACTAGCAAGGTCATTGTAATTCGACCTTAAACCTCGACAGTTACATTGTATGATTTTGTGGGCCATTATGATTTTTTATGCCTCCCTGGTTTTATCTGTGCTTGGAGTGCAGCAACGGTGTCACGAGATACAAATACCTCGCTATCGCTGCTATCTGCCTCATGCGTACAGTCCATGGACTCGAACCTATTGTGTACAGATATGGGATCAGCCATGTGCTTTTGTATCCGACCAATCTCAATATTTGTTGTTTTTGGCTTATCTGTTTTATGCGTGCCTTTCTTTTCTTTTGTTCGTTTTGTTGCTATTGTCGGTTTTGGAGCTATTGATGGTTTATTTGTTGTGTCCTTGCTCTTGTCTTTACTCTTTTGTGGCTGAGATTTGATCTGATCTCTACTGGATCAGTCTGTCAGAGTCTGGCATAGTGGCAGATACACACTTTCATATCCAAACGGAAGATATGTCACAGACGGATAGCAGCATTACCCCCATAACCACCGAAATCACAACCTCCTACTCACGCTAATTAGGAGGGGGAGGTGATAGAGGAGGAGAAAATGATGAGTGGGGGGGGGGGGAGTGAAATTGGGAGTAAGAGGAGGAGAGGAAGGAAGAGGATGAACAGGAACAGGGGAAGAAAAAATCGAAGGTGGTGGTGGAAGAAGACGAGGAGGAGGTGGTAAAAGAGGAGGAGGAGGAGGAGGAGAAGGAGGCGATGAGGAGGAGTAGGAGGAGGGGGGGGGGGAGGAGGAAAGAGGAGTAGGAGTAAGTTGTTGCTTTACGTTTCTTTTCGGCACTAATTGCCATTTAGGTGACATTGTAATATGATGAAAACAGTGTGGTGATTTAATGAGATGAATGATGTACAGATGATGACGTGAACGTGGGGTGATAGGGCATGGTGGGTTATTGAGAATGCATTCCTTCACTCGCCCAATAAGGGGTTCTGGGCATGTCCAGGGGTTTGCCCCCAGACATACCCAGACGTCCAGAGACTCGTTTTTTCTCCTCTGGTCGGATAGTCCCCGGAGTAACAATAGCTGAGGATAACTAAATTCATCCCACATGAGAGACCTAATATAATGTCAAACAATCTATCGCTGGTTGGCTAGTGACGAAACTAGGCGGAAGCCCTGGCCCGTGGCCCTGACAGATCCAGGCCCCAACTAATTTAAGGCCCAGTTCAATTCCCATTCTGCTCAATTTTCGCAGCGTCATTAAAACGCTATGGGTGTTTTTAGGATCTTGGGGTTGTTATCGCTCTCAGTCACTGCCAAATTGATTTTCCTGGTTACAACGATTATAAATAGCAATCCACGGCTATGGTGTGCTTTGACTCACGCCTCGCCTTGGGTGTTTAACATCTGTGTGTTGGACATTGAACTCTGATAAGAAAAATCGTCACCAAGTAACGGGGACGTTGAATCTATGCTGGTTCAATGTTGGGCCATCGTCTTTGACGCTGGCCCAACATTGAGCCAGCATAGATTCAACGTCCCATGTCTAATGTTGGTATTCCGTTGGCCCAATGTACGTACATGCTGGCCCAGAGATTAACAGATGTTACAGAAAATATTTACGTTAGTCAGCTACTTGATGTGATATTCATAGACAATACAGTTATAGATATAGGGCCTAGACAATACAGTCTGCATAATACAATGATTCTCAACACGTATATTTTCAATACAAAGTTTCGTGTATTAGTGTTTTTAAAATGAACAGACATAGAATAGGGCTGATAATATATCGAGAATATATTCAAGACATCATAAAAAAGTAGGCTAGACATTTAGCTGATCTACTGGATAATTTTATTATTTGTCATAATATCGGGATAAGTGCCTATATTACTACATCGACGGATATAAAACTGCCTAATTATAAACAAGGCTGGAATACAGGCTGAAAATAATAGAATTGTCAGTTATGATACACATATAGGTTGATTAATCCTTCTCCTGTTGAATAGCAGGTCAGTATTTTTCTTGCAATTGAGGTCTTTTCCAACTTCTTAATGGCAAAGATATTTTTAATTTAGGCCTACATGAATAATAGACATCCGGCAGTTTGAATAATCTTAATAATTGTACAACTATCACACATTTGAGCAGTTTTACTGTCACTTTATTTGGTTTGAGATACGGGCAAAAAAACGTATTATATGAGGCATAGCAGGACAAGTGTAGGAGTTATTTATTTCGCATAACCGCCATATTGTTTACACCTCGGTCGATCAACCCTTCCCAACAAGCACATCATGAAGACACGCGCAGAGATAGAATCTGGAATTATGACATGGGTAAATATGATTCATCTCATTATATATTTGTTTATAAAATTCAAATAATAATGTAGAAATATTAATGAATACATCGATCTCTACTAAAACCTTACAAACAGAATAATTTAATTGTTTCTCAAATAAGAAACTACGATTAATATTGTTAAGTAAATTACAACTTTGGTATAGTGTACGTGAATATTTATCTACATACAATATTTCTTGTATTATAGTTAGCCTTATATTACATACATTACAAATAAAACAGTTAATTTGACTGATAAATTCCTTCTGTGACAGTATGTCAATTTCACACTGACTGTTCCAGACGGGGGGGGGGGAGGGGTAGTGGATGGTCCCGACCCTTCTTTTCCAAAACTAAATTGCCTGAGCATCGATCAAAATTACCAAAATATCGGTATTTGACACATAAAAAATACTTTATAGCTTACAATTTGAGGCACTACACAACTAAATTCAGGCCCCCATCTAACAAAGCATTGATTGACAACTATTTTTTATATTTTTTTCCAAAATTTTGGGTCCGCCCCTGTTATTAACCTTAAAGCACTGAATTAATTTGTAAAAAAACAACGCAACCAAAGGTTTTTTAATTTGAAATCATCATAAATGTCCTAGTTAACGCTTTCTGATTCATTTGAATACCTATGTTATGGGTCTACGGCCATTAGAAATATTTTTACTCTTACAGTACGTGGATCGACTTTAGTCGTCACAATCTGACGTCTTAGACGTCAGATTCTGACGACTAAAGTCGATCCCCGCGCTGTAAGGGTCAATGGTGGGTTCACTCATACTCTGGAAGATTTAATGCTTTTACAATCCAACAGAAAACACCTGCTGACAGAATTGTGATGAAGCATTTCCAAACGATGTTCAACAGATTACGTCATGATGTGAAATTGTTCTGAAGTACCCTGTCCACACAAGATGTTGAGTAAATTACGTCACTGCGTAGTGCTCATCTGTTTGCTGACTGCCCTAGCGGTGTGTCTATTTTTACTACACATTAACGAAATGACACCAACCATATTACAATTTACACGAGGTAATTCTATGCATCAACTTGAGGCACTACACAATATGTTATTTCATATACTGAAGATCTGGGAATTTTCGCGTGTTTCAATTTTGCAAATTTCTGATTTTGGGACTTCTCATGAAGTTTAGAATTCGCGAATATTCATTTTTCCTTAGTAGCGCTATTATAATAATAATCCAGGCGAGATATTTTTGAATTCGTCCTCCTGGCGTAATTTGCGAAAACTAAAACCCCGTGAATATTACCAGATCTACATAAAATAGATTCTAAAAAATGTAATATAATATAATTATAAGCCTGTTATTTTACATTTTTAAAATCAATTATTATCGACATCAGTGCTTGAAGGGTTGAATTCAATTATTTTTTTAGAATCTTGCTCTGACCTATACACAGAAAATGGTCTGCCATTCACGACACACCTTAACCACACATCACATAATGACAATGGCAATGACACTGTCAGTGTCAGTCGACTTGAGAACGTTTCTGTTGTCTTCTATAATCGTGTACCCAAATGCGGGAGCGAGACTGTGAGAAACATCATAAAGGAGCTGTCTAAACATAACAGATTTAGGATCGAGTTCTCGACTGTCTATCTCCGGTACAGAGAGAACGAAAAGGAGCAGGTCAGTCAATTCCGAGTTTAGACCGGGTTGACAGGTTTCCGGAACCCTGTCAACATTTTCAAATGTATCATTATTTAATGTTTTCAAGTAATATATAAAATACTGCAACATGATAATTTTATCACCGCGCCATGAATAAAATATCATAGGATATAATTATATAACAAAACCGAAACAAATGAAGCCTGGATCTCAATTACTACTAAGTTGTTTTCCAATATATTCTTGGAACCCTGTCAGATTTTCCCCTGGATCTGCCCCTGTCAGTGGAACAGAAAATCGTCCCCTTGGGGTTAGAAGGTGCGTCTCCTTGTATTGGAGTTAGAAGGTGCTAAACTGCCACTTTACAAAGTGGCAGTTTAGCACCTGCTAACTCCAAGGGGACGAAATATTGCTCTCTACTTATCTTATAGAAATTTTCACCCACTTGGAGTTATGTCTCGCTACCGCGACCAACAACTTCAAGTGGGTGAAAATTAATTATAATTGTTTGATCAGATACCAACCAAAAAGAACAAGTGAGTGAAACATATTGGTCTACCTATCTTATTCAAATTTTCATTAAATGGCTGTATTACCGTATATTTATATACATGTAATGTTTTAAGATAAGTTGTATTGATTGAAGTAGTGAACCATTAATAGTATAACAACAGCGCTCGCTACAGAAATAGTAAGAGTAAACGCCACCTGGTGAAAATATGTAAACTACACCGACCTTAAGGCTACGTTTCCATAGGTAAGGTTTTTTAGCTGCGCGGGTGGACCCGCGCGGGTCCTGTGCGGGTACCAGCGCGAGTCGTTCGTTTCCATTGGTGCGTTTTTCATATAAATCCGCATGTGACACCCGCACGGATAAACGTAATCTCCTTGGTGATGGACCAGGTGGTGATGATGATGATCGTGATAGTGATGCTGTTCGTGATGTTGTTGATGGTGGTTGCGATGGTGGTGCTGGTGGTAATGGTGATGATGGTGTTGGTGGTGGTTTTGTTGGTAGTGTGGTCGTGGTGATGGTGGTGGTGATGGTGGTGGTGGTGATGATTATGGTGGTGGTGGTGATGATTATGGTGTGATGGTGTTGGTGGTGGTGATGATGATGATGGTGGTGGTAGTGGTGACCTTTAATGGTGTTAAATATGGGGTTTCGTTTGCCATATTTGCAGATAATCAGGTGATTATATGTCCAAGTTAGGTTTATCCTCACAAATTTTCCAAACACGCGGCGATACACGGGAAAGCCCATCTGTGTGACATCATTTTCTGGAATTCCTCATGCGTTTTTGCCATGCGGTGCGGAAAAAATCGAACATTGTTTGATTTTCTACCCGCGCGACAAATCACCCGCGCGGGTTCCGCGTCTATGGAAATGATACATGGATTTAACTCTTTAAGTGCTGCATTACTACTTAACATTTTCCTTTCATTTGAAGTTGGCATTGCTCACGCAATTGCCAACTTCAAATGAAAGGAAAATACCTCTTCACTTAAAAATTAAACCTGCTAAATTTTACAATTGGGGCTTTACTCAAGATTTATACATGCATATTTGTTCAATTTCTGTCAAATTTTAGTTGTGGAAAAACAGTATGAATGCGCTTAAAAGCGTCGCCCGCACTCAAAGGGTTAAAGAAGGCTGGATAATATGGCATCCACGCGGGTACCCGCGCGAGTCCACCCGCGCGGGTTAAACCTTACCAATGAAAACGGGTCCTTAACCTCTTGTCCTGCAATGTTGTATTTTATTTAACCCTTTCAAGCCTGAGTTTACCATTGTCATCTACATTGTCATCTACAAGCCGCGAATTGCTGTCGCAATTCTCGACTTGTAGTGGATGCAGAGGATTTGATGTGGTTAAAAAAATTGAAGAAAATTGCCATGTATTGGAAAGCCAGTTTCATGGAAATTTTCATTCTAAAGCCCTTATTTGTAGGAAAATTAAACCTGTTTTCAGGGATGTAAAATGATGCTTTAATGCATCGTGAGGGCTTAAAGGGTTAAACTTCACCCACTTGAACTCGGTAAAAATACTCATACATGGACAAGGCCTTTAACCTCTTGTCCCGTTAATTTTCTTTTCAATTTTTTTTGAAGTTGTGTCTCGCGAACTGCAAGTCGGTAAAAATACTAATATTTGTTTAATTTGAGACCAAACGTTTGCAAATCTTGACGTTTAAAAATTCCGATGCCAATAACTGTGACTTGATCTGCTAATAAGACATATGGAAAACTACTATAATCGTGCTTAGTGCTTAAAGTTCAAATATTTAATTTATACACACATTTTAATACATTTAGTTTTTTACGTGTATATAGCTTGTTGCAAGGAGAAGTGATTTTAGATGAAAAGGAACAGATGAGCAATTATTGCTTCAGGTAGCTTTCTGCAAAATATTAGTACTCGCTATCACATTTTCACCAGTTTTTCAGTCAATTCTCAAACGATTTTTACGAAATTTAGCAAGAACTTTTTTTGAGTTCGCCGCCAAATAGAAAATATTGTATAGGTCAAAAGTTAGACATCTGGCATGTAATGCATTTCAGTGGCCCATCCCAGTAAGGATTTCAAAATTAAGATTATCTTTATTTTCTCTTATTTTCATTAGAAAGGTTAGGATTGGCTCCTGGGCCCAAAACGGATTTAATTTTAACCAGTTTAGTGGGTTTGATAAGGGACGCTGTAATTAGAAAATCACTACATGTCAAATCATCCAGCTTTTGAACTATTGAATTTTTAAAAATTGAAATTGCACGGTATTAGGCGAGTGACCCGAAAATTAATCTTTACGTGACATCGGGTATATGACAATAGCGCGAAAGAAACAGCACTGAAATAAATATAATTTAGCATGATGAAAACAAAGATCAAATCTAAAAGCTACCTACTATGTATTGCTTAAAAAATATAAAATCTTTCAACCTATCCCAAAATCCCAACCTCAGGAAACGGTTATAACGCTGCATTGCTAGTTTTTGTTTTATTTTTTTCAGAAAAAAATAGCGGAATCAGTTTCTAAGAAGCATGGGCAGTTCCTATTTGAACGTCATATTCACTTCATTAATTTTAAAAGGCAAGGAAATCGTTATTTAAATTAGCTGGTAGAATACCATATACATTGGGCCGGCACATTTAGAAAATCATTTCATTTAGGTCAATTTTGTTTTTGCAATCATTATTATTTGGTATTGTGGTGCTTGGGTTGAATCTCCCACGTATATTGACCTGGTCCCGTATTCTCGTACAGGTTACGATATATCGTAGGCTTCTGATTGGTCGAGATGGCCATCTCGACCAATCAGAAGCCTACGATATATCGTAACCTGTACGAGAATACGGGACCAGGTCCTACGATATATCGTAACTTGTACGAGAATACGGCCCCTGATCATTGACCCCCATGCGAGAATGGCTTCCTGGTATAACCCTTTTTTGTTATTTCCTGCAGACTTGGATTTGAATCCCCCACCTACATTAATTTGATCAGAGACCCCTTGGATAGAATGGCTTCTTGGTATTACTTCATACGGTTCAATCACAAGAGGAAGATGTCAAATAAAGACAGAAACAGGGTAAGTGAGTTTTCTGACCTAGTAAGTAAGTAATTACGAGTTTTGTTCAATCCGTACAACGCTGAATTATTTTTGCTTAACCCTTTGAGCCCTCGCGATGCATTAAAACATCATTTTACATCCCTGAAAACACACTTAATTTTCCTACCACTAGGGGTTTTAGAATGAAAATACTCATAACACTGGTTTACTAAAACATGGTTATTTTCTTTAATTTTTCACCCACTTCAAATCATATTCATCCACTACAAGTCGAGAATTGCGGCAGCAATTCGCGGCTTGTAGTGGATGAAAATGACAATGGAATGTGGGGACTGAAAGGGTTGAACCATTGAGACTGAAGTTTTTTTGAATTATCATAAATGTCTTAGTTAGCTCTTTCCGGCTCATTTGAAAACCTATGTTATGGGTCTACGACCATTATAAATAATTTTCATTTGAAAAATTCTTTCAGTGCGGGGGTCGTGTTTATACGTTAGCATCTGATGTCTATAGACGTCAGATTCTGACATATAAACACGACCCCCGTCTGTAAGGTTTAACTCTTACAAACCTGAATTTACTATTGTAATCTTCATCCACTTTTAAACCTCTCAAACCATTGTAATCTTCATTCACTACAAGTCAAGACTTGCTGTCGTAATTCTCGACTTGTAGTGGATAAATATCACTTGAAATGGGTAAAAAACTAATGATAATTAATTTACCATGTATTGATATAACAATTCAAATTTCCCGTCTAAAAATCACGTTTTTTTCGAAAAATTAGGTTTGTTTTCAGGGATTGCATAATTAATCCTTCTCCTGCTGTGACTATATATAGACATACAAGGGTTGAAGCTAGTTTATTTTGTTTAATCTTATTCCTGCTTTGACCGTATTTATACGGCTTAAAGCTAGTTTCAAACCAGATGTCCAATTATTTTTCGATATTTTAAGCAGTTTGGACATTTAAGTGACTTTGTGAGTTAAAATTTTGCAATACTTCTGTCATCACGTTTGGTATAGAAAGCCAAGCTGATAATAACGATGTTCACACAAGATCAATTCTGTTAAAAACAAAACAAAAACTTTTTATGACGCCTTCGTTAAAACACAGTATAATGACTGGTATAGGCCTATATATCAATTAAAATGATTATATGAAATACAAGACTACTTCAAGTCTAAATATGACAACAGTGTACTTAATACTTATTATAGTTGTAAGGGCTGTACTCGACATAAACGGTATAATTATTATTCCTGCAGGGGTGTAATTGATTTCCTTCAGACATAATGCACCAGTTCAGAACATTATTACATTCTTATACCATTCTATGTTACATCATTCTGTGTTGTTGTAGCCATTTGATTACTGTGTCGCCCAGCATCTTCAGGAATGTACCAGGCCTAGCCATTATTACGTTGTTATACCACTCTATGTTGTATGTTGTAGCCATTTGATTACTGTGTCGCCCAGCATCTTAAGGAATGTACCAGCCCTGACCATTATTACGTTGTTATACCATTCTATGTTGTATGTTGTAGACATTTGATGACTGTGTCGCTCAGCATCTTGAGGAATGCACCAGCCCTGACCATTATTACGTTGTTATACCATTCTATGTTGTATGTTGTAGATATTTGATGACTGTGTCGCTCAGCATCTTGAGGAATGTACCAACCCTGACCATTATTACGTTGTTATACCATTCTATGTTGTATGTTGTAGACATTTGATGACTGTGTCGCTCAGCATCTTCAGGAATGTACCAACCCTGACCATGATCACGTTGTTATACCATTCTATGTTGTATGTTGTAGACATTTGATGACTGTGTCGCTCAGCATCTTCAGGAATGTACCAGCCCTGACCATTATTACGTTGTTATACCATTCTATGTTGTATGTTGTAGACATTTGATGGCTGTGTGGCCCAGCATCTTGAGGAATGTACCAGCCCTGGCCATTATTACGTTGTTATACCATTCTATGTTGTATGTTGTAGACATTTGATGGCTGTGTGGCCCAGCATCTTAAGGAATGTACCAGCCCTGACCATTATCACGTTGTTATACCATTCTATGTTGTATGTTGTAGACATTTGATGGCTGTGTGGCCCAGCATCTTAAGGAATGTACCAGGCCTGGCCATTATTACGTTGTTATACCATTCTATGTTGTATGTTATAGACATTTGATGACTGTGTCGCTCAGCATCTTGAGGAATGTACCAGGCCTGGCCATTATTACGTTGTTATACCATTCTATGTTGTATGTTGTAGACATTTGATGGCTGTGTGGCCCAGCATCTTAAGGAATGTACCAGCCCTGACCATTATTACGTTGTTATACCATTCTATGTTGTATGTTATAGACATTTGATGGCTGTGTGGCCCAGCATCTTAAGGAATGTACCAGGCCTGACCATTATTACGTTGTTATACCATTCTATGTTGTATGTTGTAGACATTTGATGACTGTGTCGCTCAGCATCTTCAGGAATGTACCAACCCTGACCATGATCACGTTGTTATACCATTCTATGTTGTATGTTGTAGACATTTGATGACTGTGTCGCTCAGCATCTTCAGGAATGTACCAGCCCTGACCATTATTACGTTGTTATACCATTCTATGTTGTATGTTGTAGACATTTGATGGCTGTGTGGCCCAGCATCTTGAGGAATGTACCAGCCCTGGCCATTATTACGTTGTTATACCATTCTATGTTGTATGTTGTAGACATTTGATGGCTGTGTGGCCCAGCATCTTAAGGAATGTACCAGCCCTGACCATTATCACGTTGTTATACCATTCTATGTTGTATGTTGTAGACATTTGATGGCTGTGTGGCCCAGCATCTTAAGGAATGTACCAGGCCTGGCCATTATTACGTTGTTATACCATTCTATGTTGTATGTTATAGACATTTGATGACTGTGTCGCTCAGCATCTTGAGGAATGTACCAGGCCTGGCCATTATTACGTTGTTATACCATTCTATGTTGTATGTTGTAGACATTTGATGGCTGTGTGGCCCAGCATCTTAAGGAATGTACCAGCCCTGACCATTATTACGTTGTTATACCATTCTATGTTGTATGTTATAGACATTTGATGGCTGTGTGGCCCAGCATCTTAAGGAATGTACCAGGCCTGGCCATTATTACGTTGTTATACCATTCTATGTTGTATGTTATAGACATTTGATGACTGTGTCGCTCAGCATCTTGAGGAATGTACCAGGCCTGGCCATTATTACGTTGTTATACCATTCTATGTTGTATGTTGTAGACATTTGATGACTGTGTCGCCCAGCATCTTGAGGAATGTACCAGCCCTGCCCATTATTACGTTGTTATACCATTCTTCTGTGGACAAGATCCGCGATGTCTGTAAGTAACTATTTTCTTAAAGAACTAAAATATTTGTCTATAAACCATGGAGACCAAACGTACAGAAGCGTTGAAACGACATGACAAAATATTTCGTATCTCGTTATAACGACTTTTAAGTCGTTAAATCTACTTAGGATAAGTCGTTTCAACGACTTATATGTCGTTAAAACGATTTAAAAGTTGTTAAATCAACTTAGTACAAGTCGTTAAATCGACTTTGTATAAAATCGTTATAAAAACTTATAAATCGTTAAATCGACTTAGCATAAGTCGTTATAACGACTCATAAGTCGTTGTAACTACTTATACATCGTTAATTCTACTTATAATCCGTTATAACGACTTGTACTAAATCAGAATGATGTTATAATGCCATGTGTTTCACATTCATTACCGTTATAATTATGTCTTTCCTTACAGAGTACCAGGTTCGTGGTCCCTGGAGCAAGCGAAGCGTAACGTGGAGACTCACTACGCCGTGGTGGGGCTGGTGGATCACATGCAGGACTTCTTCAAGGTGCTGGAGTATAGGCTACCTCAGTTCTTCACAGGAGGAGCAAAGACATTCTGTCTCAAAGGTAGGTGATAAATATAAACATTGTAATACAATATATGTACAGTAACAGTAGGAGCCAGTGAAACCCAAGTCTCCGGCGGTCTGGGCATGTCTGGGGGTAGATCCCCTGGACATGCCCAGAACCCCTTATCGAGCGAGCGAAGGAAAACGTTCTGAATAACCCACCATGCCCCATCACCCCCACCCTCACATCATCATCTGTACATCATTTATCTCATCAATTGACAACGATGTTTTTATCGTATTACAATGTCACTTGAAAGACCATTTGTGCCGAATAGCTCATTCCCAAGTGTGTATTTCGGAATGCTCATGCAATTTCGGACAACCATCACATTAATTCCATCGGGATTTGCCATTAAACCTGCCCGCTGAGGCTCTAGATGAAGGGTCCGATGTTGATTTGTTTTTTTCTTCGAACTGGTCAACATTGAGGAGAATCCCTTCCTTTTTATTACTACACCAGCCACGAACATCTCATGAATATTACCTGTGTATTCTGGCGATGTTCGCGATGTCTCTCAAAGATTTAAAACATGTCAATCAGTCGAGTTTAGCTAGTTGAGCCTTCCTGTTTTGAAATGTGAGGTCCGTTAGGAAAGCGGTGATTTTCAAATGACGTTGTAATCAAACCAACAACGTCTTTGACGATGTGATACATCTGAGACCTTACATACTTCTCCTAATACGAGTTAAGAACTTTTTTGTCATAGATTACGGCTAGTAAATTATAAACAAAATCTTTAAAAGGAAATATTAAAATTTGTGATTCCTGTCCTTTTTCTGTCAAATATGACAAGTCCATTATAAAATGGGTTGATCTAAAATACAATAATGTGATGACCGATATTTTGTCATTATTCGTTTTTTCGAAACCTGATTACGTTGCCAGCGGATGTTTAAAAGAGTTATAATCTATCTGAATGTAGGCTTCACTCATTCAAACACTCAAAAGGGCGGGGGCCCTAGGGTAGTGGTTAGCACCGCTGCCTTTCACGCCAGAGTTTTGGGTTCGGTTCCCGGTCTCGGCGGTTTGAAAGAAACAAAAATGTTTCTCCCCCATCCACGTGTGAAAGTCAGTATTGTGGGGAGCCTCCGTGACCGAGAGGTAGCGTGCTCGGCCTCAGACCGCCAGGGTTCGAATTTCGAATCCTGTGTCTGGAGGACAGTGTCATCTCAATCATCTCATCATCCTCAGGAGGTTCTCCTGGCCCAGTTTAGCCTATATGTGCACAAAGGTGGCCTAAAGCCCGACTCATTTCATTTCAAACACTCAAAAGATATAACCAAGCTAAAATAAAATCATGCCATTTGCCTTGGAATGGGCATTTAACAAAATGACTCGCCTTTGATATATCATTAATGAACTGTTTAACTATAGAAATTCAAAAGGAATCTGTTAATTTATTAATTATGTGGGAATTTTAATTATCATATCTGAAAAACACTGTTTTTATAATACTAGCTGTTTGAATTTTGTTTATTTCAGACGAGGCACTTCACCACCAGTACCACACTAAACACAAGAGTACAATATCACCCCGAACACGACAGCTGATGGCCTCACTTCTCAAATATGACTATGAATTCTACGAGTTTGTCGAAACTAGGTTCCTAAAGCAAATCTCTCAAATTGATATCACTCTGAATTTGACAGAAACAAGTGTTAGATGATGCTTTGTTCCGCTTTTTTATTGTCCGTTTGAAATTATATACATACAGGATCGTTGGGAAGGCGAGATGGGCTCACCTCAGCACAAATCACCACATAAAGCCCGAGCCTTTAGGCGAGGGCTCGATGTGGTGACGAGGGCTGAGATCAGCCCATCTCGCCGTACCCAACGATGCAGTATATATTTCTTCGGAGAAATATATCTATCTGAAACGGTAAAATCAAACTGAACAGTAAAGTGTATTATATTATATATACAGTTTGTAAAAGGAAAGAGTGTGAGATGGGCTGATCTCAACATACGTCTCGCAGTGAAAGCCAACTGCATGAGTGCGAGAAATATATATATCGTATTTTCGTGTACATAAATTTGTGCAAAAATATTTTAATTTACTTGGAGTTGTGAATTGCTGTCGTAATTTCAACCTCCAAATGAATGAAATTCACTTTTTCAACCATTTAAGTACTGGACATGACTACAATCATTTGTAATCTGTTTTATTAGCAGGTTAAATCACAATTATTGAAAATTAGTTTTAGCATCTAGTTTTGCACATTTTTATGTTTTATCTTAAAGTAAACAAATATGAGTAATTTTTACCCAATTGAAGTTGTGCGTCGCGGTAGCGACAAGTTAGTTAAAATTTAAATAACGTAGCTGAGTGTAGCACATCAAATATAAGCTGAACAATCAAACTAAAGAAGCTCTTGTTTTTAAAGTACTTAATTCATCTCGAAGCCTGGTGTTTTACTATATAATATGATGTTTTGTGCAATGTGGTTTTATTTGTTCTCACAGAATTACAAGTTGTGTGTCTTTATTTTGTTTGTATCGTTTTATAAATATCAGCTGTAATTCATTTATTTATTATTGTTGAATACATTATTTATAGATGTCTCCTTACCTTGCAGTGTACATTTTGTTTTTGTGTTTAAACCATGTATGTTGTGTATTTTATGGTGGAATAAACAAGAATTCTTCTCCTTCTTTTCTTGTAAAAATGTCATTGTCTGCTTACCTCTCATTCTATGACAAAAGACGTCTACCACTATTCCATGTTCTCCACAATTTAATAAAAGACAAAAATAAAATAAAAACTTGGCTTTTTTGTTAAATTTATACAATTAAAATTTATTGTAATAATTATAACTAGAGGGAAAATGTGACTTTTCAAGTAACAATACTGTTTGCACTACGTTTTACGAGTTTTTTGTCGGCTATTTTGAATTTTGTTTTTTTATTTTTATTATGACAGATTTATTGGAATTTTGTTCATGGGTTTTTTGGCAGCCATTTTAAATTGGAATTTTATTTTTTAGATTTCAGACTTCAGACTTCAAATTTCAAAAGTCCTCACTGAGCGTTTGTATTTTTATTAGATATGATTTGTGTGTGAAATGGAAACACATTCAGAGGGCCCAGTAAGCACTTTGATTTGACTCTCTGTTGGTTTAATGTGGTATCACTGTCTCAAAATTAAAACAACATTGGGTCGACGTTTCGTGTTTGATAAAATTACAACTGTTATTTTAATTGTCAAATCTAGCAATTAAAAGGTTATTACTGTTCATAGTAAACACTTAAAGTTGGTTCAATGGTGGGCTTCCGTCTGCAAGACTGGCCCTACATTGAAACAGTATTCGGCAAATGTAATTTCATAATGAAATCTAGTATGGGAACCCAGCCGGGATAAACTGCCCGCATTTCAGCCTCATTCTATTCTGGCAATGAGTGGATATCAGCCGACATGTAATGCTTTCACCCGCTATTCAAATGACATGAAAATTAAAAAAATTAAACAAATGCGATTCATTTTTACCCACTAGAAGTTGTGATTCGCGGTAGCGAGATAACATAAAATGAGTAATAATTAAATTATTTAATTTCGCGCTCTAAGAGTTAAAGGGTGGCGACTTATGATTTTGCGAGTGATCCAAATTTAAAAAATATCCGGTCCATTGGACAACCCTGCTGGATCTCCGCACATTTATGTTCTACTCAGTAGCATGCGCCACCAGGTGACTGGACGGGAATTATATTTATAGTAGGCCCTATGTGTTAGAAAACCCCCCCAGAAATGTGTGAGGAGCGCACAGCGCGCTTCCCTGCGCCAAATTACTTTTTTTCAACCTGAACTCAACGAGGCCGCCATTAACATGATCGCCTAGTCAGATTTAGAAGGGATAAACAAGGACATTTCTTTAAAAACTCCACGCAGGTTTCAGCGGTGTTCGAACCCAGGACGCATGCATGACTGGTGAGGCAGTCAGGCGCTCTACCAAAGCGACACGTCCTCTTCTTAACCCTTTAAGCCCTGACGATGCATTAAAGCATAATTTTACCTTCCTGAAAACAGACTTAATTTCCCTAGAACCAACGGTTTGAGAACAAAAAATTCCATGAATCTGGTTTACCAATACATGGTGTTTTTTTTAATTTTTAGACCACATCAAATCATCTTCATCCAATAAAAGTCGAGAATTGCGACAGCAATTCGCGGCTTGTAGTGGATGAGGCTTGAAAGGGTTTTTTAAAAAAGAAAAAAATAAGAGGGTTGATACTTTTATAATAGGATTCTATTTGGATGATATTTTGTTTGAGCATCACGAGAAATTCTCTAAATTAGTTTTATCTTAAAAATGATTGTAACTTGGTACGAGAGTTGTGCTATTATCTTTTATATAAAAATGATTAGTTTAAAATAATTTTCTAGCGTGGAAAACTATCATTTTTGGTTCTCTGTTCATTAAATCTATCAATCTGTCAATTGATTTTCGATTTTGGTAACTTTCGTCTCTCTAGCTGCTAGAGAGACGAAGAAACAAAATTGTTTCTTCCCCATCCACGTGTGAAAGTTAGTATTGTGGGGAGCCTCCGTGACCGAGAGGTAGCGTGCTCGGCCTCAGACCGCCAGGGCTCGAATTTCGAATCCTGTGTCTGGAGGACAGTGTCATCTCAATCATCTCACCATCCTCAGGAGGTTCTCCTGGCCCAGTTTAGCCTATATGTGCACAAAGGTGGCCTAAAGCCCGATTCATTTCATTTCATTTCATTTGCTAGAGAGACGAACGCTATCAAAATCGAAAAATTCAACGCACTTAACATACTCCAACAGAGCGAAAAATGATATTATGAAAATAACGACATATATTTTTTTATATTGTCCCCATGACGAAAACAAAACGTTATCTCTGACTTTGTGACGTGGCAGATACACGGTTCTTATTCTATGGTGATGAAAACGCCTATCTCTGAATTTGTGAAATGATACACATTTCTTATTCCTAGGAGATGAAAGCGTGTATCTCTTACTTTGTAAAGAGGCAGATATACGGTTCTTATTCCTTGGAGATGAAAACGCGTATCTTTGACTTGAAGTGGCAGATATACGTTTCTTGTTCCATGGGGACAAGATTTGTAATTTTTCAATTATCAATATATATTACACGGGACTTCATCATTTATTTGTCCAGATATTTTTTTCGAAAAGAACTGTATTCCCCTCCAATCTGTTCGTGGAATCATTTTCACCGATGCGAAATCTTTGCTCACACTTCATAGCCAAATTCTAGTATAAACATAAATTTATTCTTTAACCCTTTCAGTGCGGGGATCGTCTTTATAAGTCAGAATCTGACGTCTGTAGACGTCAGATTCTGACGTATAAAGACAATCCCCGCACTGAAATATTTTTTTTTCTAATTGCCTTAGACCCATAACATAGGTATTCAAATGAAGTAAAAGAGCTAATACATTTTTGATGACTTCAAATTAAAAAAGACCATGGTCTGCATGGTTTATACAAACATATTTCAGGGTAGTAAGCGTGTCTCTCCATCACTAAATGGGAATGCACACAAATCGCCAAAATAACTTTAACTTGCGACATTGAAAAATCTCTAAAAAATCAAAACATTGAGAGATACTGCAATTCAATTTATGGGGAATCTGTTTTCCATATAGTTTTTGCGGTTACTTACCAGCCATTATTTAACTTTTTTGTTTTGATTATATTCATGTTTTAACCGGTAATTTTTGTATATTGCGATATTTTCTTTTAAATACACATTTCATATGCTTTTTATATTGAGGTTTAAAGAAATATAACATACAGATTTACTCAGATAGGGGTTCATGGAAATAGTACATTGCACATTTTAGGCCTGTCTAACTTTCGCCACGTTTTTTCTACTGATAGCCACAACCACGGACACTTGCCTCATCTAAGTTGGTAAAAGTCAGTCACCGTAATTGATTATGATTTGATGCATATTAAATCAAAATTAATTATTCACAATATCAACATTCACATGAAAATGTTTTCAAGAAAAGTGTGTTTCCAACAAATACAAGAAATTGAACCAATTTTGATTTTAAGTTGGCTGACACTTTATGAGGCTGGACCAGCATTAAAACTACATTGAGTCAATGTCTCTCGTTTGTACAGTGTCTGTTAATTATCAGGTTGGCTTTCAAGTTGTCCAATTTCTGTGACGATATGACTCATGACTTAGGATTAGTCTTTATCTGTAGACCTTATCAGACTGAACTCTAAAAGTGGATATCCCAAGAAGTTCAGAAAGTGAGGAACAGCTTATCACAGCCCGGCCTGATAACATGATAAGCGAGGTGAGGATCTGTCATTTTATAATGATACCATGTTAAGTCAAACAGCAATAACTGGTGACTTGAAATTAGGGAGATGCTGCTTTTTGACTTGAAATAGCAGAATAATTATGATAAACCAGGTGAATATCTGTAATTGTAGAATTTTGAAGGGCAAAGCCGAGCAGTAGTAAATATCTGATTATTAATGAAAGCAGATACTGTTGTTTGGCTTCTACATAGCAGGGTAACTATGTTGCGCTAGGTGAATATATATAATCCTATTATATTATATTATAATATATAATCTTATTATACCACCGTGTAAGGGCAAGCAGCAGTAACTGCTCACTTGAAAAGTGAGCAGTTACTGCTGTTTGCCCGGCTGAATAATCTAGGATATAGTTGACGATCTGAAATGATAGACTATAGTATGTCAAAGTGCTACATTCCCCGCAAACACTGTGCGATTGTGTGTGATTGGATGGAATTCTTCAGAATATGAGGAATTTGCGGCATATAGATGGTTATATTTTATCCAGACAATGTATTAAATTGTCCGCCAAATCGTAATATTAGTTAGCAGTTTTGAAAGGTTTCATTCCATGTTAACTTTTTAATAATTGTGTATTGTGTTTGTATGTACAATTCATAAATAAAACAATATTTAAACAGCAACGGATTTTGCTAAGCCTGGTTTAATGTTGACATTGGTCCAATATTTAACAAACGTGGGCGGATTGTGCTATCACGTGACTCGCTCCGACTACAGGTCTGATCAGCTGATTAAGTCCAATGAGTTTAATTTGAAACCGGATTTTACTCCCCCCCCCCCCCCATAACCAAGATTAGGCGCTAAGCAGGATTATAATCGTTTCCAATCCATTTTATTTGTGGATCATTTCACTGCTAAAGAGAATGATCGAAGCGATATTAAAGAAAACAATTATCAGCTGTTGTATAATATGATATATGCACTCTAATGAGCCCAATTATTAGCTAATTAAATCAATGTTATTGGGAATGAAACGAGGGTTTGAACATGGATATTTACAAATATTTGGTCTCAAATAAACAAACATGAGTATTTTTCACCCACTTGAAGTTGTGGGTCGATACAACTTCAAGTGGGTGAAAATTCAAATGGTATAACTTTGAACTTTGATGGTTACATTTTCAGGTCTATTGCAAGCAAACACAAGACATGAGCCCAATCGTGTTTGAAATGTTGGTCCACCGTCTGCGACGCTGTTCGAACATTAAATCAATATTGGTTTAACCCTGTAACCGTCAAATATTCAATCTGAATTTTCACCCACTTGAAGTTGTGTCTCGCTGACGCGATCCACAACTTCAAGTGAGTGAAAATTATTCAGATTTGACAAAATGGAGGTCAACTCTTTTCAAATCTTGCTGGTTGACGTCACATTTTATCTTTAACATATTTAAAATGTGGTACTTGATGTGCTAATAAAAAAATGAAAACCCGAATATATGCGGCACCGGTCAGGTCAGACCGTCAGACTACCAGTCTGACCTTGACAACAGGTGTGTGTGAGGTCTGTACGAAAAGGAGGGGGTGAAAGCAACATGAATATTCATTATGACGTCACCGGTTTACTGACTGTGGTGTGGAGGTCACATTGTCTGGCCTGCATGAGTTGGCCAGGGAAGAGGGGGTTTCTGAACTCATAGCACATATACGTGATATCCAGGCAGTCTGCCGGTAACAGACAACTGGATAGATGAAGATGAATATATGCGGCACCGGCGGTTAAAGGGTTAACGTCATAATCAATCAGATAACTTGGCGGGTAAAGGGTTATCATCCATATAACGAAACACAAGCGTCTGGTGAATATTAACCCTTAGAGCCCTGAAATATTTTTGTATAAATCATGGAGACCAAAGGGTATTTTTCAATTTGAAATCATCATAAATGTCTTAGTTAGCTCGTTCTGATTCATTTGAATACCTATGTTATTGGTCTACGGCAGAGGTGGGCAAGTGGTCGCCACATCGCAAAATATCTGTAATGTAAATATTTAAAAATGACCATTCAGAGCATCTAAAAGTAGCCATTTGTGGCGACAGGACTCATGATAAATATTTTTACTCTTTCAGTGCGGAGATCAACTTTAATCTGACGTCTACAGGCGTCTGATTCTGACGTCTAAAGCTGATCCCCGCGCTGTAAGGGTTAATATATAGATTGATGGATAAAATCAGAAATAAAAACACATACACTTTCTACAAATATATAACAATTTTATTAGACATTCTTCATCAAAAAAACAGATTCATTCAGTGAAGATCACCAATCAAAATACAGGACAGTTTTAAAGCCAAAGTTTATGTATTATGTTCTTCTAAAGAGCTGTACTAAAATTATAAACTAAACGATGTAGAATTTAAAACTAACATTTTTTACCGACACCTAACTAGCGTTTTATGCCTTCAGTAGTGGATACAGCTTGTCAAATGAGAATTTCTTTCGTAAAAGGCAATTAATTTGAGCGTTTCTAATTTGGAGTCAATATTTCGCAGGCATACAAATCATAACTTGATTATTGGTGTGTATTGTGGGGACATTTCACTGTGTAATCTCAGACTCTTTTGTAAACACGTGTGCATTTGTGGGGTCCACTCTCCATCACCTAAAACAGAAAAACAGGGAAATTGTAAAAAATATATTTTGAGTATCCGCTCCAACCATTTGGATCTCTTGAAGTGCTAAATTAAAGAATTGTATTTTTTACCCAATTTGAGTTGTGTCTCGCTACCGCGATCCACAACTTCAAGTGGATAAAAATTACTTACACGGGCCTATGTATCATTTGAAACAAAACATTATATTCAAATCTAGCAAATTTAACTGTCATTTGTGAGGGTGCACATAGGTTAAAAAAGAATCGAGCGAACGGCGGAGCGCCTGTTTTTAGGGGCCGAACATCGAGAAAAAACGAAGCCAAAAATGTATATCTAGTGTAAACAAAGAAGCGTACTATCTGTAAAAAACGAACATCGACGTTAGTTTGTTATAAATAAAATAAGTTGTTTCAAAGAAATAGTTGTGCTGATTGCTCTTTTCTGAACTTTATTATAATCATGTTATAATAATACTTTCATTATGACAAGCTTCCTATTGAATTGTCCTAAGCCATTATAAATGGCGAAAATCCTTTAAAAAATGAGAACAATCTCTTATGAATAATGAAGTGAAAACATGTTTCCCTTATAAAAAATAAATAGTGAGGCCAAAAAATAGGTGAAAAGTGAAGTGGGGAGAATCACTAATATCCAGGACCCATGTGCACCCTTATTTGACCTTAAAATGTTCTTGCTTGAAGGTCAAATGAAAAGAATAAACACGACTATTCTGCCGTGCAAAAGGCGGTATCTGCTTTCTTTACAAGTAAGCAGATACTGCCTTTTGGCTTTACAGAGAGCAGTATTGTTGTACATGGGGCTTAAATTGTTTATGTGAAGGTTCTGAACCTGTAACCTTCTGTTTTAAGGGTGTACTTTTTATATTCTTTTGCTGTTTTCAAGGGATTAAGTGTGCTGTATTTAAATATCATATGCATGGACATATTTTAAACCTACCACCGCCAAATTATTGACCTTGAATTTTCACCCACTTGATGTTGTGTCTCGCTGACGCGATCCACAACTTCAAGTGAGTGAAAATTATTCAGATTTGACAAAATGGAGGTCAACTCTTTTCAAATCTTGCTGGTTGATGTCAAATTTCATCTTTAACATATTTAAAATGGGGTACAAAATGTGCTAATAAAAAATGAAAATCCGAATATATGCGGCACCGGCGGTTAAAGGGTTAAAGTTAAAGGGTTAAAGCTGAATTAATCCTTAATTTTCAGTAATTTCGTTTATTTTTTTTTGCTTTATTACAGACACATCACACAGTGCTGCTCGTGCTAAGTGCATGTGGTGATAATCAGTGGTATCAGTAGACGTGTTTTTATTCTGGAGGTCTGGGTAGGCTGGGACGAAAGTGGTGAAATCGGCTCTTAAAATGTTGACACTATACTTATATGTCTTTCAATAGGACTGTCATTGGGGGTGGTCAGACCCTAGCACCAATGTGACGCTCTTGATGCCCATCTGGTGATAATCAGTGGTATCACTAGACATGTTTATACTCTGGGGTCCTGGACAGCAAAACTAGAGCCGGTCTCCTAGCAAACACGAGACATTAAACCAATGTTGGCTAAATGTTGGGCCACCGTCTACGACGCTGGCCCAACATTTAACCAGCACTGGCTCAATATCTTTGCTGGGCTGCTAAGTACTCACAGCTTGGACTGTTTAAGTGCTGAAGTAGTCATTTTCTATTAATTTAACCCTTTTACTGCTAGGTCTGTATAATATATAATATGCGGTTTCAAGCATGTTAAAGACATCTGACGTCTATAGACGTCAGATTCTGACGACTAAAGTCGATTCCCGCGCTGTAAGAGTTAAACTTATAAGGTTAGTGTCTGAAATTGAGGCACTACCCTAGGAGATTTCGAATGTCAAATATCCATCGAAATTTCGATCGACATTGAAGCAATTTAGATTTGGATAAGGGGTGTCGGGAATTGGATCCCGACGTAAAGTTGTGTCGGCATGCAGACGGTCGACCCCTCTGGGCTTCCACTCCCCAGCAAACACAAAACATTTGTATACCATTTATACAATGCTGGTCCAACGTCGAAGACGTTGGGCTGACGTTGTATAAATGTTATACAAATGTTTTGTGTTTGCCGGGTCATGCAAATCATGTTACGTGCGACCAAGGATTTTGATGCTACATCTGGACATAGTTGTGAAGCTGAGAAAATAAAGATCCAGAGGGTTTGTCATGGGATGCTGGAAGGCAGGGACGGATCTGAGTGGGGGGGGGGGGGGGAAGGGGGGTTCCATGGTATGAAGGGATGCTGGGAGGCAGGCAAAAGTCGTGTGTTGATATTACGACAGGCAAACATTAGACGTCCTTTCATTTTATTCTTCCTTTTTTTATTTTTACCCGGTGTCTTGCTGAGACTGCATATAAACGGACTTGACCTTAAAAGCGCTAAATTGAATAATTTAAATTTTCACCCACTTGTAGTTGTATCTCGCTACCGCGACCCACAACTTCATGTGGCTGAAAATTACTCATATTTCTTTAATTTGAGAACAAACATTTGTAATTGTTGATGTTGAAACACATATTTCATTCTAAATATCAGTTATTTGAGCAGTGAATAAAACAAATTAAAAACGACTATGAAGCTTAGCGTTTCTAACCAATCAATGTCACTGGAAATGCCAAAATAGATCTTGTATGTTACTTAGTTTGTCGAATCACTAGATTTAGATATTTAGGTTTTCCATGAAAACACATAGGAGGCTTACGCTATTTGAAGCTGGATTTTGCGTTAGCAATTCCGGAATGAAAAGTAGAAACAAACAATGCAGCAGCCCCAGGGTTACTACAGCGGGCAATCCGGCATGAACTCTGTATCAACCCCTAGGAGTAGAGATAGGAGATTTTCTCCAATTCGAAAGCGTCTGCGGTATAGGAAGGGTCAAATACTGTGGGAAATGTGACAGTGACAGCCCCAGATAAACTGTGAGAGGTGAAAGTTTTGTAAAGATAAACATACTCTGCGAAATAAGAGTAGACCTAGAAGAGTCCTTCTGGCATCAACACGTTGCAAGACGAGAAGACGACCGCGCTGTGAGAAACTGGGACGTCTCGAGATTCTCCCCATAACCCCCACCCCCTCCCCACCCTGTTGAATGTAGTCCGTAATAACCATAATCCTTGTCATTCGTAAAGTTGTGTCCTCAACCCCCCCGCCCCCCGGAAACAGAATATAGGGTGAAAATCGGTGTGTTTTTCAGCTAATTTATTTATATGGGGGCTTCACACCATAAATTTACTATAGAGTAGTGCATCAAGTTGTTGTAAATATTGAGTATCAAATACGGTATTTTTAAAATATGTTGAGGCAGCTCAGCACCCCCACCTTTGAAATCATCATAACTGTCTTATTTAGCTCTTTCTGATTCATTTGAATACCTATGTTATGGGTCTACGACCATTAGAAATATTTTTACTCTTGCAATGTGGGGATCAACTTTAGACGTCAGAATCTGACGTCTACAGACGTCAGATTCTGACGATTAAAGTCGATCCCCGCGCTGTAAGGGCCCTCACGATGCATTAAAGCATCATTTCGTATCTCTGAAGAATGGCTTTATTTCCTGAAACCTGGTGGTTTCAGAACAAAAAAAATCATGGAACTGTTTTAAAAATAACAGTATATTTTTTCATTTTTCACGGACTTCTAGTCATTTTCATCCACTACAAGTCGAGAATTGCGACAGCAATTGGCGGCTTGAAGTGGATGAAGATGACAATGGTAAACCCAGGCTTGAAAAAGTTAAGTGCCTGAAGGATTATGACACTGTGCCATAAACTCCGCATCGGAACTCCCTCGGGACCTTTATCCATATATACTGACCAGCGTCATGACGTCACCGTTGACTGTTCTTGTCCATTTGCAGGTGTATCCCTCTCCAGACTCATACCTCACCATACTGTCTCCCTCCCGGACCATCTTAACCTGGAAAACAAACAATATGTCAACCGTGAGCTCTTGTAATATATCCTTATCTGGTAGACAAACAATATTTCAAAAGTGACCACTTAATATGGAAAACAAACAATATATGAACCGTGAGCTCTTGTAATATATCTTGATCTATAAAACAAACAATATCTCAACCGTGAGCACTTGTATTATATATCACATGGGCTGATCCAGGGTAGAAGAAAGGCCTACATTAAACTCGAATGCGAACGCGACAGGGATGAGAAATGTATTTCTCCATGTATTGAGGTAGTAAATTTCTAATTATGATGCTTCTCTATAAGCTCATTGATCTCCATCAGCCTTAATCTAGAAATATTTGCAAAGAGTTAGCTCAACCATATGGGCCTTCCGTCCACAGATTATATGTCTGTCTCTAGGGCTAGCTCACCTTTAGGGTCCTTCCGTCCACAGACTCCATGTCTGTCTCCAGGGTTAGCTCACCTTTAGGGGCCTTGCGTCCAGAGATTATATGTCTGTCTCTAGGGTTAGCTCACCTTTTTGGGGCCTTCTGTCCACAGATTCTATGTTTGTCTCCAGGGTTGGCTCACCTTTAGGGGCCTTCCGTCCACAGATTCTATGTCTGTCTCCAGGGCTAGCTCACCTTTAGGGTCCTTCCGTCCACAGACTCCATGTCTGTCTCCAGGGCTAGCTCACCTTTATGGGCCTTCCGTCCACAGACTTTATGTCTGTCTCCAGGGCTAGCTCACCTGTAGTGGCCTTCCGTCCACAGAGGCTATGTCTGTCTTCGGGGCTAGCTCACCTGTAGTGGCCTTCCGTCCACAGAGGCTATGTCTGTCTCCAGGGCTAGCTCACCTTTAGGGGCCTTCCGTCCACAGAGGCTATGTCTGTCTTCGGGGCTAGCTCACCTTTATGGGCCTTCCGTCCACAGTTTCTATGTCTGTCTCCACACCTAGGGTTATCTTCATCTCCTTCACTGTGGTACGGTCGGGCTTCTGGATCAGAGCCGTCATCTGGTCACCATCGATGCTGTACACCTCAATACATGCACCCACTGATTCCATCTTCTTAGCCTTCACCAGCTTATCGGCAGGGACACCTGGTGAGTACAATATCAACTTATTTTTAAAGAAGTCAAATAAAAAATCTAAATCCCACCAGCAAGGGTTCTCCTGGGGTTGCATGGTAATAGTACTGAAAGGTTCATACTAAAGAACCCATGTTGTTTAGAGTGCAGGCGATATAAATGAATGCATGGATTTTAGGCCACCTTTTTGCACATATAGGCTAAACTGGCCCATGAGTACCTCCTGAGGATGGTGAAATGAATGAGATGACACTGCCCTGCAAACACAGGGTTCGAAATTCGAACCATGGCGGTCTGAGGTCGAGCACGATACCTCTCGGTAACGGAGACTCTCCACGATATTAAATCTTTACGAGAGAGAAGGGAAGGAACATTTTGTTTCTTTATAAATTGAAGGCCAGATCGGGATCGAACCTGCGATCTCCGACTTTCCAAGCGGGCTGCTCTAACCACTGCACCATGGCCCCGCCCCTCAGGTGATGTAAGCGGGCTGCTCTAACCACTGCACCATGGCCCCGCCCCTCAGGTGATGTAAACAGGCTGCTTTAACCACTGCACCATGGCCCCGCCCCTCAGATGATGTAAACGTCAGAAACAAGGTATTTTAAGT
The DNA here is from genome assembly GCA_964017125.1 of Flabesymbios commensalis. Classification (NCBI taxonomy): domain Eukaryota; kingdom Metazoa; phylum Annelida; class Polychaeta; order Terebellida; family Flabelligeridae; genus Flabesymbios; species Flabesymbios commensalis. The sequence continues at coordinate 94,040,620 of OZ024908.1, forward strand.
CGAGAAAGAACTCAATTACGATAGATTCGTAAATCCTACTATTCGGCAACACGAAATTTAAAGTTTTGAGGATAGAGTGACGTCATCACCCAGCAAACACAAAACATTTGTAAAATATTTGTAAAATGTTGGACCAACGTCGCAGACGTTGGGCCGACGTTGTACAAATGTTATAGAAATGTTTTGTGTTTGCTGGGCAGCAGGACCTGACAGAAAGTATTGAAAGCAGAATCGAGAGAGCGATAGATTTAAATATATAACCCTTGTGTTGCTGGGGCCGTATAGGTTTTCAAACGGAAATCCCACAGAAATTAATCAAATTGTTTGTGATATAGATGCTCAGACAATCAAATAACTCATTTTGTGATATGTCATTTTTCAGAAATAAACTATTTTAATTTTTTTATCGTCATTTCAAGCTGGAATTTGTATTAGCAATTCCAGCGCAAATTGAATGACACAATATAATATATTCAGTCAGTTCGCTATACATCCCCGGACTTTCGAGCATAAAGGCGGGAACAATTTAACAGCACAATGTTCACAAATATGTAAAACCACATGTGATGTAGAAGGCGGCGATGCTGATTCTCCAATGCTTTTTTCGTCATTTGAATCTGGAAACTGCGTCAGCAATTCCAGCTTTAAATGACAAAAAAAAGAATCAAGCAAAAAGAATCAAGAAATTCAGCACCTTAGTGATTTAAACTGTGTGATTGTTGTAACATTAGAATTGCAACGTAAAAATAATGATAAAATTAGAGTCATCAGGATTTCATTCTCGATTGTTACATCATAATCCGGTCGTGGTGGTGTAGTGGTTAGAGCTCGCGCCTCTGATATTGTAGTAGGAGGTTGTGAGTTCGAATCCCGCCACTGCCACTTGACTGGAAATAAACCGGGTCAACGCATGCCTGGTCCACTAATGCCGCCCTAGATAATGCCGGGACAGGGCTGATAATAATGTGTCTCATGATAAATGTGTTAAGTATGTGTGGTTGTTTCTGTACTACGAGTACGAATACAATACATACATAATAATCAACACGACTGAACATATTGGATGTAATAATGGTTAAAATGCGTGAAACCACTCACCACAGGCCACATGAAAAACACCGCCCATAATCGGTGTCTTAAAGTGAAGACATGGGGGGGGGGGGGCTAACCTATAATGGTTAAAATGCTTAAAACCACTCATCACAGGCGGTGATTTTCCCATGCTTTTATCGTCATTTGAAGCTGGAAATTACATCAACAATCCCACGCAGCTTCAAATAAACAAAAAATAAAAAAGGAACAATTAAAGGATGCAATGTGTAAAGTGACTCACCAGGCGAAGTAGAAATCAGTGACTTTTTTTTATTCATTTGAAGCTGGAAATTGCGTTAGCAATTTCAGCTTTAAATGATTAAAAAATAGATGCAAACAATTGAGCAGCACAAGGCTAAAAATTTGTAGAGTGACTCACCACAGGCGATGTAGAAGTCGGCGACGCTGTCGCTGGAGGTAATTTGCCAGGCTCCGTTGTTGGCCATGATGCTGATGATGTGATGTTACAGTGATGTAGAGAGAGAGAAAGAGATGAAGATGGCAGAAGATGTGGTGGTGACTGGGGAGGCGCGGGGTACTTATACCAGTACTGGACCAGGTCACGTGGTGTGAGTACCCCACCCCCACCACCGCGTTCTGGACTCGTACATGGTGCGAGTATTCCCCCCCCCCCCACCACCACCTCTCATCATCCACCCAAGCAAACTAGAGACGTTGAACAAATGTTGGTTTAATGTTGGCCCACCGTCTTCGACGCTGGTTCAACTTTAAACTAACATTGGTTCAATGTGTCTTGTTTGCCGAGACAGACGTTCTGGACCAGTATCCAGCAAGCAGGAGACGTTGGAGAAATATTAGTTTAATGCTGGCCCAGCGTTGTAGACAGTGGGTCAGCATTATACCGGCAATGGTTTAATGTGCAGTGTAGACGTAGCCAGTGTGCATGAGACTGATCCGGTGGTGATTTAGGGTTGGGCCAGCGTTTTAGACATTGACCCAGCATTAAACCAACATTTGAATTTGTGCTTGAGGGGTTTCAACTAGACCTGCAAATTGAAGTTTTAAAGAGATGTCGGTTTCTGGTAGGCCAACGTTGTGGACCGTGGCCCAGCACTAAAACAGCGTTAGATCAACGTCTAGTGTATGGTAGACTGACACCCCGCTCATACATTTATAGGTGTAGAATTTTACAGCACGCTGATTCAATGTCGGGCCAATGTGTTCTGTTGCGCCCCGGCGCTGTGCCAATTCTAGATTGTCTTATTATATCTTCGTGCAAAAACGCGATAAAAATATAACTCATAAATTATATAATGTTATCTAATACAACCATCTATCTTTAAACATTAATTAATTTGTGTATTTAAAAAATTAATTAGAATGAAGTAGCGGATTGTAGTATTAGACGTATAAATTAAATAAAATGAATGGGGTTTTAGGTCACCTTTGTGCATATATAGGCTAAACTGAGCCAATACAAGAGAACCTCCTGAGGATGGTGAGATGACATTGCCCTCCAGACACAGGATTTGAAACTCGAGCCTGGCTGTCTGAGACCAAGCACGCTACCTCTCGGTCACAGAGGCTCTCCACAATATTGAATCTAAACGGGTGAGCGAGGAAGAAATATTTTGCTTTTTCAAAACTTGGAGTGGGGCTCGAACCCACGTTTTCCGACTTCCCAAGCAAGCAGCTTTAACCACTGCAACAGGACCCTCGCCCGGCTTAGTGTGTAAATGTGTACATTTAATATGTAATATTTTTAACTCATTTTTGTTTTCATATCACAAACATCTACATATCTCAGCAAAGACAATTGCCATAATTTTACCTTTAGCTGTTATATATACTTTCTATATAGCCTGTATTTTTATGATATCTAACCCTCTGTATATTGTGGGACACACGTATATACAATGACAAGTGAGTCCCAAATGATTTTTAAATGACAGCAATAAACATGTGTAAGCATGTTGATTAATTATTTTAAAAATTATTTAATACACCAAATTGATTGATTGATTGATTTCTTGCTTGATTGATTGATCGATTGATATATTGGTTAATTATTCGGTTGATTGATTGTTTAATTAATTGACTCATTGATTGATTGCTTGATTTATTTATTGATTGATTAGATAATTAATCATTTAATTACAGTGGAGACCCGGAAATCGGACCACCCATGGGACTGAGTGAAAGTGGTCCCATTTTGGGGATTTGTGAAACCAGACACTTCTGAATGAAGAGATACTAGTCAGTATGGTTATAGA